>APFE030030934.1:0-76233 GCA_000404065.3 Pinus taeda | reverse complement strand
ATTGACCTATCAATACAATTGGGTGTGGATGAGACCAGGTTGATTGAGATGGCTTCATGTGATGGACTATTGGTTGACAGGCTAGAGTCTTCATTGGATCTTGAAGTTTGATATCTGAGATCAAAGGGATTTGTACGAGTGGTATTTGATCTAGGAGGATGATTGCTTGTAGGACTAACCGAGTGGAAATCATGTAGGCTCAGAGGGAGTTAAGTCTCAGAGCGAGAAGCCCCATGGAGGTTTGGGATCTTCCAGTCCAGATGTGATGAGGCACAGGCACTACCAAGGTTTCCTAGTTCATTTTAAAGGGTTTGCTATAGTGATGGACACCATATGGGTGAGTGTTGTCACCAGATGATGATGGTTACTTCCTAGTCTTGGGAATGCCTCCCTTGCTAAGAGGGAGTGATGATTTTTTTGTAGCTTGGGAGGCATTCCAAGCCCCAGTGTTTGAGGGTTGGAGGTCAAAGCACCACAAGTAGGCTTGTGGGCTTGAAACCCAAGTTTGGTGGTTTTGCACCCAATCATCCTTCGAGAAATTTCAGAAGCACATTTCTATATGTGATGTCATGAGACAATGGAGGTAATAAAGGAGAATCCAATGCTTTGAGAATCATCAAATTATGAATTGCAGAAGTGGAGAAATAAATTTTTGAAGTTGGCAAACAATTATTGGTTTTCAAGTCATGTAAGATTGATGTAAAAATTAGCGAGTAGATGTGTCCCTTCATCTATTCATTGGATCCCCTTATTTGGATATAAATAGAGGGTGAATTGGAATTGTTTTAACATCCATTTTAGTGCAACATCCTCTCAAGAAAGAGCTTTGAGATTTCCCTAGCTGTAACAATGAGCAAAGGCCCTAGATAGTATGGAGGAGGTTCGAATTTATGTGATGGAGGTCAAGTGAGCTATAGGAACAACGCACTATATTCAGGTTAAAAAAAGGGTCAAGACTACTATTCTAGAGGACAAGTAGACTTGTTGTTGGTCCGAGTTGCTTAGGGTCAAAACGCTTTGTGTTGGAGTGTGTTTTGGCATCGAAAAGGGGGATTGTCTCACGGTTTATGGTTGTTGTGCTAGGCCGTAGGACTTGGCACATAGCTGGAGCTATGTAAAGGGGTGTCAATGGTGGACTAGTCCCTTAAGAAGGAAATGTGGGTGAGGAAGAGGCTTCCCAAGGTATGCAGCAACCCCTGGGTTGGTTTGTGAACCATCATGAGGGTTTAGGGCTGCAACATGTTCCCTAACCAGAACTATCACAAACGTAGAAGAAAACACCATTACAACACTATTTTGGAGGGGTGATAGGTCCTTGATTTTTTGACCAAAAATTGGTTTAGTTGATGGGTAGCTTGAGGATACCTTAGGAGATGTTTGGAGAATCCCACGTGAACTATTGGGAAGTCTACCAAGCTGCCAAGGTGACAATAGACACCTCAAGACAATGGAAAGATGATAATAGCAGAAGGAATTGCAGATGGACTCTTATATGATGGATTGATGGTGTCCTAAGTGAGGACATATTGTTGGAGCCCAGATTTGCATAATAGATCCTCTATTGTAGAGGGAAAATTGATGAATTCCATGGGTAGCCATGTGTAAGGGTCTCCTAGGTTGGGGGATGCCCTAGCTAGGTAGAGATGATACAACGTGGATTGGTCTCTCATGGACTGTTGGAGGGTAGTGTGAGAGAAGACCAGGTGTGGATGAGATTCGGTACTTATGGTTTACTGGAGGAAAACGTGATAATGTCCAAGTTGGAGCTCAGTGAGCAACTCCTTGATGGAAAAATGTGGTTGCGAGAGAGACAGTTGATGAGATCAAGGATATGATAAAACAAGAATAGGTTTGTGGAGACCGAGACTTGTTTGTGGATAAGGACATCTACAAAAGATGATGGGCAGTCCTCCTAGCCTGTTTTCATTGTGGAAGATAGACACCTTGTAGTGATAGGTGGAAACCCTCCATGCCCTACATTTTTTTTCATTGGAGCAACATAGGAAGACCATAGTGGGCTGAAGTCCTTGAGTAGATGAGGAGAAACATTGGGCAGATTGAGAGTTGTCCACAAGTGGAGTTGTGAACAACTCGATAGAAGTCTCAATGTGTTATTCCCTTGATGGACTAAAGAACAATTAGTGAGTGAATTTGATAGCCGGGGTTTAGTGGTTAGATGGATTTGGATAATTGATAGAGGCAGAGTTGCATATTGGGGGCTAAAGGATTGGCCAGGTACATGGTACGACTGAGAGGAGTTGAGAGAGTCAACTACATCATCTAGATGGTCAATGTATCTTTTATGGGAAGATCGGTCCTCAATGGAGTGACACTAAGCCCTAGTTTTGTGTCTTGTATCAATATATGTATGAGGGTTATTATCCCTAGTAGGGGAGCCCTAGACTGTTGTATTATATGTCAATTAATATAAAGAAGTTGGGTTGAAAATTGTAAAACGTTGTCTATATTTGTGCATTTATGATTTACTATTGTTTATATTTTGCTGTGCAAAGTAGTGTCATTGAGATTCTTGGTTTTGTAGTGTTAGAGATTTTAAGATTCTATCCTAAACCCAAGATCGTGGAAATTCAACAAAATAGAACAAGCTATTCAACAAAATGTAACTAACATTACTCCAACATTCAAGGTCACTATCAAAAAATTGTTGAAGTTATAAAAGATACCTAGATCATTTGCATCAATTTTGGGTGTTGTTCTAAAAGCCGATGAAGGCCTCTTTGATTACTCAATAGAGCTTGAGTGATAGTAGTAGAGATTCCAATTTACTAAAGTTGACAAAGATGGCCCTTTTACATCCACTTTTCCAAATAAAGAAAATATCCAAACTTGTATACATACCTCAATGGCTTCAGGAGAACTAAAATATTGTTGTAGTGTCAACCCTGAATCTTCTTGTTAAACATTTTCAACCTGTTGGTGATAGTATTATGGGTGAACATGTTCCCCTTGATCATGGTTTTGTTTATCTATATATCATAAAATATAGTACACTCTATTATTTTCACATTAGTGTTCTTCCAAATTGTATTTTGCACCTTCTTTCATTTTGCGTGACATTAAAAGAATTTTGTACTCTCATCTTCATCCTTGATCCAAGTGGCTCTACTATTTATTCTCCATTTAGCTTATTTCCATGCCAAAACGTTCCCTCTCTCTTTCTCTAATGTAGCTAAAGTGACTTTGATGTCTTCTGAAAACCCAAAATTTGGAAAGCCAATATATAATTTATCAATTCTATTTTCTATGTAAAGAAGAGTAGCACCAAAAATGTGAAAAGTCTTCTTTATCGAGGATTTAGTAATACTTTTAATTTTGATGAAGATTTTTGGATTGAATTGCATGGTACATTCTCCATAACCATGAACATACTTAATTTAGCAAGTAAAATTTAAGGATGGGGTGAGGGGTTGAAGTCCCGAATTCCCACTTGGAAAAAAATTGGAAGGAGATCATATCTCCTCCCTAATCCTGCCTAAGAACTAAATCTTCCAGAATCCATTAAGAACCCAACTCTCTTTGAAGGAATATATCTAGGTTCTTAGCTACTGCCTCTCTCCCTGACCGCTTATTTCTCCATGATAAATCCCAGAACTTCACATGTACCAATGAGTACTATGAAATTGTGTCACATATCTTAATATTTCAGGGGGGTTGTTTCTAGAAAGTAATTTTAATAACATCGAATCTTTGTCTGTATCTGACATTAGGCTCTCATTTTTCACGCATATTTTTCTAAATATATGGAAATTAAACAAAATTTAAAAGAGATAGTTAGCATCATTCTAATTATGAATTATTTACTAGGAACCATTCAAACAGATTATTACCTTATTTGAAAGCTTGAAAGGTGTTTCTTTAGCATCAAATGTAGAATGAAAAAGTACAAAAATCCAAAAGCTATGAACTTTGAATTCATTTCGAACAATCCGTAATGAATATTAAAAGAAGACCCATATGACCTTCAAAACCCATGCAAAAAATAAACTTTAATTTGCATATAGTAGAAGAGATGTCAAATATATTCTCTTGATCTAGCTTTGAGCACAAGACAATAGTAATTAAAAACTATGTCGAATCTCTTGCCTTTTCCCCTCGACCATACATGCTTTTGACTTTCATTTTTATCAATTGGATTCACCAATAATCTCCACAAGAACACTTCTAGTCTTTGAAATTATGGAAACAATTCATATCTCTTAGAACAATTTCTCACACAACAATCTTAGAGATGACCTTTGTTGTAGAGTGGAAGTCAACACACACTCTAAGGTTCTTAATAAATCGAATCACAATCCCTGGTGATGTGTTGATGAGCCCAAACCAAATTGCCAATTTTTCATTATGGTAACAAAGAGCTTGTTCTTTCTACCCCTCAACATCACTCAAAACAAATTTTGTACTGTGGACATATCCTTCTACTTTCATCTTCCTAGATAATATCTTCAACTCTGCATAAATTTGTTCTTTTTGTGGATATAGATAGTGCTATATCTTCTAACCTAATTAGAAGCTAACTTACAGACACTTTTTGATGATGGTTCTATGTTACTGGAGGGTGTATGGGAAGGTTGTACATTGATTGATCCCTAGAAAAAGCATACCCTTATTTTTTATAGGCCTTGAAAAAGTTCTTGATTTGAAGGTGAAACATTTAAAATTTTTGCTTTGAAAATACTATTATGGGAGGTAAAGAATTCCATCCATTTTATTTTGCTTCATTTGGAGAATTGCCAATTTGAGGTACGAAGCTTGATTACTGAATTTTATTCTTTTAGTATTGTGTCCATTCCTCAATGTAATATTGTAGTTGTGAACACTCTAGCTATAGTTTCTTCTAGGATAGGTCCATTAGATGATATTCTACAAACATATTTCTATTGAAATCCTTTTTAAGCCTTTAATCCTAAACAATGTCACTAACTGTTGGGTGTGGAGCATGATTGTTCAGAGGTCTTCGTTTCAGCTGGATCTATACCCCAACAAGTTTGTACACCCCTCCACGCGGGCGAGTGTGTGGGGGGGGGGGAATTGTCCCTCTCATGGGGGTTCTAGGGTGCCGATCCCCCCCGACTGGGGGGTCTAGGGGCCAGTGGTCCCCCGGCAGGGGTTTCAGGGGCATTGCCCCCGAAGCTAAAAACAGATGTAAAATTGCATTGTAAAAGTATAGTAGTTTCTAGTCAATCTGAGCCATTCATTAGGCGGATGATCTGACGGTAGAACTTATGTATAGTTTAGGGTATTTTTCCCTAGAAGGTAGCCCATCTCTTTGTATGAGGGCATTGTATTGAGGCTGTGTAATAGATGTGTATTCTCTGAGAAAGAAACAGAGAGGTGAGCCTGTGAGAGAAAATAAAGGATATTACAGCGGATCTGATGTAGGTTGTGTCTCTTTATTTTGCTGGATAATAGAAAGGAAGGACTAGCTATTCGGCGTGTACATAGCCTGAACTAGGTGAACCATGTATATCTGTGTCTCTCTGGTTTCATGCATTTTGTGTTTATATTTATGCTATATTCTATGTGTTCCATTGCTCTGTAATATATATAATTTTCTAACAATTGGTATCAGAGCCAAAGGTCTATTTGGCTGATAAACTCGCAGGAAAGAAGGGCTCCTCATTCGAGTGGGAGAAATGGTGGAAGATGGTAAGTTTAGGGTTGAGAAATGCCCAAAACTTCTCACTATGGAAGATGCAGATGGAATATTATCTGTATTAGAAAGATCTGTACCTACCATTGGGCGGAAAAACAAAGATGCCAATGGGTATGACAGATGAAGAATGGAACCTTCTCGATATAAAGGCACTCGAAATAGTACAGTTGTGCCTCGTAGTGTCGGTCGCCTTCAACATTTCAAAGGAAAAAATGACAGAGGGTTTGATTAAGGCATTGGTGAAACTATATGAAAAGCCCTCAGCCTCAAACAAGGTATTTCTTAAGAAGTGGTTATTTAATATGAAGATGTCAAAAGGTGGATCTGTTGCAGACCATTCAAATAATTTTAATACTATTACAAATCAATTAAGTTCTGTAGGGGTAAAATTTGATGATGAAGTTAGAGCTCTATTATTCTTATGCTCATTGCCAAAAAGTTGGAATGGTTTAGTAATGGCCATTAGTAACCCTATTTTTGGATCTATTACTTTAAAATTTGATGATGTTGTCAGTGCTACCCTTAGTGAGGAAATGCGGCGGAAAATCTCCAATGAGACATCGGGTAATTCTTTAAGTGAAGAGTCTAGGGGAAGAAAAATGGAAAGAGGAAAGATCTCAGGATATCACAGTAAATGAAGGAAAGGCAGATCCAAGTCCAGATCGGGGATAGTGTGCTGGAAATTCATAGCAAGAAAACAATCATAAAGCAAATGTGACAAGTGAGGTGTTACAAGATTCTTTGATTCTTTCTTTCGAAAATATTATTGATTCCTAGGTGGTAGATTCAGGGGCCTCATTCCATACCACACCCGATAAGAAATATTTTCATGTCTATGTTCAAGGAGATTTTGGAAAAGTCCATTTGTGTGATGATAAACCCTATAAAATTATTGGAATGGGCAAGGTTCTTGTAAAAGAGTAGAATGGAAACCAATGGCTACTAAAGGTAGTTAGGCGGTGAAGGTCGTGTGACAACTTTCACAGATAAAGCTTGGAAGGTCACCAAAGGGGCCCTTGTAATAGAAAAAGGCAAAAAGGTTCGTACATTGTGTTTATGCAATGGTATTTCTAACTCTGTTAATGCTTTAACTTCCAAAGGAGCAGATGCAACATTATGGCATCATAGGCTCGGACACATGAGTGAGAAAGGGATGAAGATTCTTAACTCAAGGAATTTCTTGTCGGGTTTGAAGAATGTTGATTTGGACTTCTGTGAGAATTAAATTTATGGAAAATAGAAGAGAGTTAGATTTCTCAGAGTTAGGAAAGAAAAGAAGAGTGAAAAAATAGAGCTTGTGCATCCAGATGTATGGGGACTTGCTCAGGTATCATCTCTCGGTGGCTCTCGTTATCATGTTACTTTTATTGATGATGCAACTAGAAAAACTTGGATTTGTTGTATTAAGAATAAATATGATGTATTTGGTACTTTCAGGAAATGGAAAACTTTGGTTGAGATTGAGACAGGAAAGAAATTGAAGTGTCTCAGATTAGACAATGGAGGTCAATATTGCAGCAAAGAGTTTGATAGGTATTGTTCAGAGCATGGAATTTGTAGAGAGAAGATAGTTCCAAGAACACCACAAGAAAATGGTGTGTCAGAAAGGATGAACAGAACAATCATGGAGCGTGCAAGGTGCATGAGATTGCATGCAGGATTGCCTTTACAATTTTGAGCAAATGCTGTAAATACTATTGTTTATCTAATAAACAGAGGGCCTTCAAGTTCCTTGGATGGTGGTGTTCCAAAGGAAGCATGGACAAGTAAAAAGGTAAACTACTCTTTTTTAAAGCCTTTTGGTTGTGAGGCCTTTGTCCATATTAATAAAGAAAATAGAACAAAGCTTGAGGCAAAGTCAAAGAAATGTACTTTATTGGATATGGTGTTAATGATTTTGGTTATCACTTATATGATTACGAAAATCACAAAATCATTAGGAGCATAGATGTAATATTCAATGAAAGGGTCTTGTATAAGAATCAGTTGCAGGAAAAGAAACAAGAAAAAAAAACAAGGAATACGCTATTCTTGATGAAATCACTGAAAAAGTAAAGATGCCTAAAAAATAATAATAATCAACAAACACAACAGAAACAGGCACCCCAAACACTGGAAATTGGTGTTAGAAGATCTACCAGGATAAGTATACCCCCTGAACAATACTCTCCTTCATTATATTATTTATTGTTGACTGATTCTGGTGAACCCGAATGTTATGAAGAAGTAATGCAGGTTGAAAGCAGGAAGAAGTGGGAGATAGCCATGGAAGAAGAGATGGACTCCTTAATGCATAACCAAACATGGGACTTAGTCAAGTTGCTTGCAGGAAAAACTACATTGAAGAATAAATGGGTTTACAAGCTGAAGGAAGAAGATGGAGGAAAACAAACGTACAAAGCTAGACTTGTGGTGAAGGGGTTTGCATAGAAGAAAGGTATTGATTTTGATGAAATATTTTCCCTTGTTGTTGAAATGACTTCAATCAAAACTATTTTAAGTCTAGTAGTAGTTGAAGATTTGCATCTTGAGCAGTTAGATGTAAAGATAGCCTTTCTCCATGGGGATTTGGAGGAAGAGATATATATGCAGTAGCCACAAGGATATGAGGTAAAAGGGAAGGAGAAACTAGTGTGCAGGTTGAAGAAGAGCATGTATGGCTTAAAATAGGCTCCAAGGCAGTGGTATCTAAAATTTAACAAGTTTATGTCTGAACAAGGTTATACTAGATGTCACTCTGATCATATTGTTTATCTGAAAAAGAAAAATGATGGTAGATATATTATATTGCTATTGTATGTAGATAATATGCTTGTTGTAGGGTCTAACATGCAGGAAATAAATGTGCTCAAAAGAAAATTGGCAAATTCATCTGCAATGAAGGATTTGGGAGCTGCGAAACAAATCCTTGGTATGAGAATAACTAGAGACAGGAAAAATCGCAAATTAACATTGTCTCAGAATGAATACATACAAAAGGTATTGAAAAGATTTAATATGAAGAATGCAAAACCAATTAGTACACCTTTTGCTAGCCATTTCAAACTTAGTAAGGAAATGTGCCCAAAGACCCAAGAAGACATGGATTATATGTCTAAAGTTCCATATGCATCAGCAATTGGAAGCTTAATGAATGCAACGGTCTGCACAAGGCCTGATATTGCACATGCAGTGAGAGTTGTAAGCAGGTACACGAACAATCTAGGAAATGAACATTGGATAGCAGTGAAATGGATTCTCAGATATTTGAAAGGTACCACAAATCAACATTTCTCTACAGGGATATGTTGATGCAGATATGGCAAGCGACAGGGATAACAAGAGGAACACTATATGATATGTATTTACTGTAGGTGGAACAATTGGCAGTTAGGTTTCAAAAATCCAAAGTGTTGCTGCACTTTCAACAATAGAAGCAGAGTATGTTGATACTACAGAGGCTAGTAAAGAAATGATTTGGTTACAAAGGCTTACGGGTGAATTGGGGAAGGACCATGATATGGGAACATTATACAGTGATAGCCAAAGTGCCATTCATCTTGCAAAGAACTCAACATTTCATTCCAGGACTAAACACATATAGCTCAAGTACCATTTCATATTATCAATGTTGGAAGATGGAGAGTTGAAGCTGGAAGAGATACACACTAGCCAAAATCCTGCAGATATGCTAACAAAAGTTGTAACCAGGGAGAAACTAAGAATATGCTCAGTTACAACTGGTCTTCATGGATGATGATGAAGATGAGAAACAACTAGGTCCAAAGAGAAGTCATTGTCTAGAAAATGAAGCAGCGATGGAGTTGTTACAATCATTCTCCAAGTGGGATATTATTGGGTGTGGAGCATGATTGTTCAGAGGTCTTTGTTTCAGCCGGATGTATACCCCAGGAAGTTTGTACACCCGAGGTTTGGGGGGGTCGATCCCCCCCAGCTGGAGGGGTCCGGGGGCTAGCGATCCCCTGGCTGGGTATCTGGGGGTAGTGTCCCCGAAGCTAAAAACAGATGTAAAATTGCCTTGTAAAAGTATAGTAATTTCTAGTCAATCTAAGTCGTTCATTAGGTGGATGATATGACAGTAGAACTTATGTTTATTTAAGGTTTTTTTCCCTAGAAGGAAACCCCTCTCTTTGTATGAGGTCATTGTATTGAGGCTGTGTAATAGATGTGTATTCTCTGAGCGAGAAACAAAGATTTGAGACTATGAGAGAAAGCAGAGGATATTATAGTGGATCTGCTGTAGGTTGTGTCTCTTCATTTTGCTGGATAATAGAAAGGAAGGACTGGTTGTTTGGGATGGATGTAGCCCAAACTGGATGAACCACGTATATCTGTGTCTCTCTAGTTTCATGCGTTTTGTGTTTATATTTCTGCCATATTCTATGTGTTCCATTGCTCTATAATATATATAATTTTCTAACACTAACTTGTGTGTGTTCAATGATGATCAATAGATTATCCAATTCTTTGATTAGTGAGGGCATGTTTAAGCATGTAGTATTAGATGATGAAGAGCATTCAGAATCTATGGATATTTGTCAAGATGGTATGGGAAATTTAAGGTAGAATTCAATTCTTAAAGGAGTAGATCTAGAAAAAATGTAAATTTCAAAATAAATAATTCTACTATGAATTATGAGTTGATTAATCTAGGCACAGAAAATAGATATTTAGAACATCAACCTTGGAACTTGTTGTTAGAGCAGAAGAAACAAACTCCTAGTACTCGAGAAATCTCCTTGTTTTCCAAAAATGCACGCAAATATTTTATCTACATTTTTCTTTCGAGTTCATATTTTTACTTCTTCTTTCTTCCATTATTCCAAGAGAGAATTATGGCAAGGAATATTGTTGAAATTACAAAGCGAACCCAACCTCCTTTGGCACTTTATTCAGCATGGAAATTGTTGGCCCTCATTTTTGATGCAATTTTTCTTAATTAAATACACTTAATTTCCATGCTTTCCATCCATTTACCATCCATATATACCCTATATTAACCAATTTATGCATATTTAGGTGTATGAATTAAGTTCTGCATTTTTTAGATGTTTTTAGAAAAAATGGATTTTAAGTGCATTTTTAGACAGGACCAAAAATTTTCATAATGGCTTCATTGCTGACATACTTGTAGGACGCTTGGGCATGAACTGAGCACATTTATGGAAGATTGGAAACTAAGATTGACCATGCTCCTATTGGTTCAGTCAAACCAATCTTAAACAAGCCCAGTCAAAGCTAATCAAACAGGACCAGTCATTTAGGAAATCCCTAGGAAATAGGCCAGATTTAGGATTTCATGGGATTTTCCAGATTTTGAGTGATTGGATGGATGAGCTTGAACTGGATATATAATATAAGGATAGAGATAGCTGTTAGAGAAATTTTACATCAATTTGTTTCATATTTCTCTATTTAACCCAAAACATTGCAGGGATGAATATGTAGAATTTATATAATTTCATATTGAGACTTCTGAATATTTTGAGTTAATTTGAGGAACCTATTCTATCTTTTCTTTTTCAATGTTGTGGATGATTGGCTGAGTTTTCAGTAGTTGATAATCTCTTCAAGTGTGCAAGGAAAGGGTGGAGGGCCTCCACACCAAGATAAGTATACTTCATGGTTAATTTAGCTTAATTTTCATAAAGTAGTTTTGCTCCAGGTTTTTTATTTAATGAGATGTATGATGATTTATTATGTTTTTGATGAATCTTGGTTTACTTCTAATATGCATAACAATGGAAAAAGTAGTGTTTAAGTTAAACTCTCCTTCTATCTGATCAAACAATATAAACTAGAATTCCTCTTTCTTGCTTTCAAGTGATTTTCTGAATTTCTAGTTTTCTAACAATGGCATTAATGATGAATGAATTTGTAATGAAGAACAACAAGGACCTCCTTAGTTAGGAGCCTCCTCTATTATTATTTTATGCATCTTAAGCTATTGTTCATTAGTGGTTTTTTATTTTTTTTGATGAAGTAGTATTGTAGAAGAAGGTCAATCTGGTTCTCCTAACTTAGGAGCCACTTCTCCTATTTATTACATATTGAATTAGAAATTACTTAGTTGAATTTTATAGTTGTAATAAACACCTATAATTAGTTTATAATTGCATTTCCTTCAGTTTCCATAAATTATCTTCTAAAGTTTATTATAGTTGATATCCATATATTTTGGACATGCTTCTATGTTCTACAAACTTGGATTGATATTTAAAATACTTGTGTTAATTTACTTAATAAATTGACCCAACATCAGTCACGTAGATGCCTTCTACAAGGCCAAACATATGGAAGAATGCTACTATAAATAAAATGTGTATGTTCCAAATGAAAAGAATGACCAAGGTTACTAAACATGTTGTAATAAGCATGACCCAAGCCACAACAACCCCTGCAACACAAAATTCGATTAACACTCGTAAACTAATAGTATAAATAAAATGTGAATGTTCCAAATGACAAGCATGACTAAGATCACTAAACATGCTGTAATAGGCATCACCCAAGCCACATCAACCTTTGCAGCACAAAATTCCATTAACTCTCTTAAAGTTGGAGCCAAAGATATAGGCATGCTTGTCCTCTTTTTGTTTTATATGTGGGATAATGTCTATTCCTCTAATTTTGTTGGCAACGTAGACATGCTTGTCATATTTTCCTTTTATATGTGGGATAATGCCCATTCCTCTAATTTTGCTAGCAATGTAAGTTTTTATAAATCATTTTTTCTTTATGCACTAATTAAATATAAGGTACATTTGTTTCAAAAAGAAAGAAAAAAAATAAGGACTTACCAAAGACATTGGTGATTTTGTGGCCCACCCTTAAAACCCACCACAATAGCAAGGCAGAGAATCATGAGGACATAGTTAACCTCTGGAGAGTAAATCTGACCCTCGCAGCCTTGTGAGGCCTGAACGATATTGTCTCAAGGGAAACACCCAAGATCCATTGAGTCTTTTATAATTGAGAAGGTTGCAGAAATCAATGCTTGACTAGCAAGTATTGCTACTAAAATGGCAACGATAAACATTGGCCAATACACAACATTTAGTATCGACTTGCAGAGTGTATCACTTATATGTCCTAGATTCTTGATCAAGTAAGCTTCCTAGCTAGCATATGTGAGAGTTAAAGCTATATAAACCATCAGAGAAAAGTAAATCTGCAACAAGAAGTAAAAATTTCTTATGATTCCAGTCCAATAAACACCCATAGAGCTTAGAAGCATAATTTTCTTATTAGTCTAGTCAATAATACACCCATAGAACTTAGATGGAACAAAATTTTGACTATGGAAATCATTTGAACTTGGATAGATCTCTTATTGAAGTGGGTCAAGTAAAAAAACATTGCCTATGCACATGTTTTAAACAAATAAAAGACCATCTAAGGAAATGTATCTCTTACTAACAAGTGATTAGAGGATATATACTATGAGATATGAAAGTAGTGTTTAACATCATAAAAAAAGATATTTCTTTGACTTGAAAAAGGTAAACAAATTCAAAGTTTTAAGGTACACATTATAAAATATCTTGAATTAAGCACAAACTTGTTACACATAAGAAAACAACTCCTAGCATCACCCATCCTTTCTTATGATTTTCAACAAAGAAATAGAAAATGTATTGAGGTGACAATGCCTTGAATACACCTGGATACTGTGCTTCACTATTATAGGTCCCAATAATGGTTGTTCAAGAGAAGCACATAACCATTATAGGGGAGAACAAGATGGTCACTTTGGATGTTTCGAACCTTTGAAGCAAGAAGAGAAATACAAAAATTATAGCTAATACCAATACAATAACATCTGCATACAAAAGAGTAAAGAATTTTAGGGATTATAATGTCTAGCAGGGTTTTCAAATAATCAACAGTATGCAACAAATTATATTTCAGACATACAAATACTTTGTTGTTATTTAATATGTTTGAACAAATCTCTGAATTGAAGGATATAGACTTTAGACTTTACTGCAAATATGCTATAATTTTGTATGTCAAAGGGTATATCATTGCTCTATATAATACTTACCCTGGCTCATTTTTGGGTTCTTTGACTAGATTCCTTGAATAGCTGAGAGCACTACCCAACTCAAAAATTTGAAATAACAAGAGTAAGATATAGTTGGAATGAAAGCATCAAAGACATTATTTATGGTTCAATAAAGTGAATAATAATATTTAAACCATGATTTTGAATCCTATATTTAACGCCAACAGACTACGTTAGGATAAAGATTGTGAATAATAATCTTTACTGGAAATTTCACTTATTATTTAAAGAGTGTGAATTGGTTTGACCTGAGGTTAAATATAACCACGTGGTTATTAGGTCCTTACAGAACTTCCATTATGATCCCAACTTTTTGAAAGAAAATAGTTAAAGTCTATTAGCTTACTTTGGCATGTAGCAGAGAGAGGGCAGGCCCTACCTAGATGGGCCTGGGCTCATTAGCAAATTTCATAAATGGGTTATTGTTGGGACATCAGGCTTCCCTTTGTGGGATTCTCTATTCTAGACAACGTTACCACTAAGAAAGAAGAAAAATACACAACTTCTATGGAATAAACTCACTACACTGTGAGTCAATTGGGGTTATATCTAGTGGTTGGGTAGGATGGTTGTTATTACCCCAAACCAAGTTCAATTGCATGTGAGTGATATGATGATGAGAAATATTGTGGTAATAGGAACATGCCTATGAATATTGTTGTATATATCCTCACTCTCACCTTGAAGCTTGAGAAAGAGAATGATTTCCCTTAAGAAATCACTGTACTATGATACTCAATGAAAGGGAAGCCTACCCTAAGTAGTATTCTCTCATTCAAGTCTTGAATCCTATAAACTGTACTTCCAAATAGGTTTGGTTACACTCTTTTGAAAAAGGGTTCAATGCAAATGGACGAATGAAGTTTTTAGAGGTAAAAGATGAACCTGATATTGTAGGCGTCAGTGCTTCATCTCCAATTACCATGGTAGTAAAAAGCATAGCAAAGATTAGCAAAAATCTTTGAGTAGTTGAACTTTTCTCTGGTAAATGGCGAAACTGTTCACAAGTACTTTTCCCAGCAATGTTCACATGTTGACATAACAAGGAGTATACTGCAAAAGTACCACCTACAAATAGAACTTGGGTAACATATTAAAATTTAATTCAGTGGTGCACAAGAATTGCAGCCTACTTGTTGTTCTACTTAATGTTAAAATATAGCCATCTAAACAACTATGAATCTTTCAAAGCTATTTGATTGGAGTAAGATACATTTGACCAATTTTTTTTGCACAACAACAAAAGAAGTGGGCCTTAAATATTATTTTCTAAATTATATTAGAGGACCGAAAAAAATATATATGTACATAAAACAATTTTCATAAAATCGTACTTAGAGAACATAGATAACTCAAAATATTGGGCACTAGTTATGGTCGGGGAAAACAATTTGCATAAAATATTGCTTAGAGAATAAAGAAAACTCAAAGCCTTCAATATAGATTGACAGATTGAAGAATGAGGAGAATAAGAACCATTCATCCCAACCACCCAAACTAAAATCAATTCATAGAACTTAAAATACTATATAATTAAATAGTTTAAAGGTCCTAAAGTTACCTTACCCATGATTATCTACTCAGAGGACAATGAAAACTAACTTGACTAGGCTTATCAATGTTAAAGTGAATCACCTACTTTGTCTCATTTCCTCTAACTCTCCATCTATAACATCCAATAGTATCTTGATGCACATAAAAGGATACAAATAATCATTAAAATCTATCCTTACCCCACTGAATCATGCAAACTATAGCAGAAAATTGTAAAATGTTTAGCCTTTTCAACATGCGAGTCTACATGTGATGCCTCTGTTAGTGAAAATGGTTGAATTCACAATATACCAAATGCTTTGTCTCCCACTTTAATAATTCTAGTATTCTACCCTCCCCTTCATCTCCTATTCTTCAGCCTCCACTACTTAGTGTCTCGCCTCAGTTTCACTTCACTTCTATGACCAAATCTTGAAACAAAAACTTTGTGCATTCAACAACATTTTCAACATCCCATAATTTCGACTTGCTGAAGCAATTTGAAATGTTGTTCTACCATTCTCATCATCATGGTTACAACAATTATGTATTTTAAGTATTTGTTTGACATAATCTACATCACCCTTCGCAACTAGATGACGAAGCAAGAAGCCTCCAATGTAAACAACCTTCAACTTGGCATCTACAAGAACCTATTTTTTCCATGATGAAAACTAGTCATTAGACATCTTATCTAGTAATTCATTGCCATCCATTTTGCAGTCAAGCACCAATGCAATCTTTATAAGAAATATATCCTTTGAACGATAGAACTCCTTATGGTGAAGTAAAATTATAAGTGCAGACACAAACAAATTCCTCTAGCCCGATAATGGGTCTAGCCACAATTGATACATTCTATGGAAGATTTCCTTGGGTTAGAACCAATTAAGAGGGCCTACCTCTTAATATGCTTAACCTGTTTGATGATGTCATTGCTTGCTAGGTCGAGCTGACTCTTGTTTCCTTCTTCAAACACCTGAAACAAGTAAACAACAACAAACAACAATCGTGATAATATACAAATTGTAATTGAACCTACTTAACAAGTCAAGAAACATTAAGCCATGAACATGTAAGATGACACATCATGTAGGAAATCAATCAAAAATTACATATACATTGAATCAAGAATAGATTACAACCATTTTCTTGACATTGTCGTTCTCCTCTAACAAAACCAGGTTCCCACACACTTCTGTTAGCATTCCATGATGGCCTCATAATAGTAGTTTTAAGGCTCTTCCCTTTAGTTTTCACACTAAACTAAATTCACACTTCTCCCTCACACAACTAGAGAGCTACAACTATGAATAGCTTTCTATTTACTCCAAACTTAATTAGCACTAGCACACCAACATTAACACTAGCTTGTGCTTAGGAAGAAGGGAGGTTTATATAGCATGAATGGATGGGAGATGGATCCTCTCCTCATGGGAGAAGGTCTTATCTTTTGAGGTAGTTCTATCATTATAGGGGAAGGGAGCCCAAACTAACATCCTTGACTCCATTCGGCCAAACCATTTACCAAAATTCCGTTACAAAGCTTCTAGAGATGGAAGCTTTAGCTCTTTATTTAAAAAACTTTCCATAAGAGGACCAACGTGCCTGGAACAAATCACAGTCGCTTCGATCAAAACTAGGGATAGCGTTAATCCTTGCATATTGGTGCGAGGAGGACAAAGGCCATTAACTTTGGTCTTTCAAATTAGAAAAAACAAAATATTTTGGGAAAATGGTGCAAAAAGAAATTGCTCTGCTCATGAAAAGGGACACAATGGGAGTTTCTTCATGAAGGGTAAGCATGTAGTGTTCACTATAGAGGTCCTTTAGGATCAAGGAACGGGAAGTATAGAGATAGTGACAAAATTCTGTGTAACAGATGCCCTCTAAAGTGTGAAGGCCGAACTAGAGTGAAGGATGAAATTCATTACGAATCAGTGTGGGGAACCATAGTCTATCATCGGAAAACCTACAAGAAAGTACAAATACATATACATAACTAAAAACTTTGTCAAATGATACATGATTCATGGTATGGATGCAGCTATCTAGAGAATGATCATGTAAATGGATTCAAGCATGGGCACAACCATCCATTAGAGAGGATCATAATAAAACCAAGCTATGGTTGCAAGGATCACATATGATAACTCATGGTATGGACACAACCATCCATTTGAAAGAGACATGTACATCAACGTAACCATGTCAGATAACTTCGTAACGTGGACTTTTGTGATCTGAGTCCAGGGTCTTGTGCTCCAATACAACCCTATCAAAGTACAAATTATAACATGTGAATAGATGTGTTGACGTTGAACATGCTAGAAATTCACTTGATTACTAGTCAACGATGTAATATGTTAACAAGCGCGAACAAAATCGCCAATAATGATAATTTTCTCAAGGTACTATTAGCATAATCCATAGAATGTGAATAGAGGAACTAAAGTCGAACACCTATGAAATCACCTAATCAAAAGCCAATGATGTGAACTTGTCATCGAGTGTGAAGAACTTGCCATTAGGGCATGCAAGCTCTAAGGTACTGGAAGGGAGTCTCACAATCAACTACCCGAATAATGAACTGAAGTTGATGAGAAATGACCATGTCGAAGGAGGGCCATAATGTTTCCCATGTCATCGACATGAGATGAAAGGATGAAAAATGATTTTAGATGATGCAGAGAATCAAAGGTAAATGTAACTGTAGAAGGAAAACTCTTGAACATGTTGGTGACACAACTAAAAGTTTGGCATCTTTTTGATCCATAGGATCAATGGTCGTGATGACGTGGCACAGATCAAATGGATGGCAAAAATAAACGGCCCAACCCAGGAAGGTCAATGATAAAAGGAGAATATCCCAACTCGACACGAAGCAGAAAGTGTCATGTTCAAGAGTGAGCTGCCGACACAACTAATTAGATTTCCAAATTTTTCCGGACCATTTCTGGAAGGTACCTCAATTAATTTTAATCTCAAGCTTGAAGGGGATAGCATATGCTTGCATTGTAAGTTCATCCTTCAAATGAATCTTACCTAGTAAGTTTAACGAGCCCTATTAAGGAGAAGCTCATGTTCGTCATGGTGATGAATCCGATGTCGTTTAATATTTTAACAAGTCCGACAAAGGTGTAACTCGATATCTTTTCATTTTATTTGATTTGTGGAAAAACCTGTGAATAGTTATGAAACCAACATTTCAGACTAGCTTGGTGAGTCCATCATCAGGGCAATGAGATTTGTATTTGAGAAGAGAGAGGGAATTTCAGAGCCTTATTAATAGTTATTGATTTTATTTTTTTTGGGCTTACAAATGATTAATTTAATTAATAATAATTTTATTTATTTATCTGAATTTATTTATTTACTTAATTTACAAACCTATATATATATATATATATATATATATTATATATATAATATATATAATATATATATATATATATATATTGTATTTGTTTATTTTGATTTTTTTTTTTATTATTATTATTTAAATTATTATTTGGATATCTTTTCATGTTTAGAGAGTTTGAAAAAGACATGGAAAAGAAAATCACATGGTCCCTTTTTGTATAGTTGTGTCTCTCGAGCCTGAAAAAGTAGAAAACGATACTTGAGAGAACTGCTTGACCATTTCAATCAAGGAGTATCGTTTTCATAAATAGTTCCTCCCAACTCGAAAAAGGGTTAAACTTATCCTAGGCTCACCACATTTCAAATTCATTAATGAGTTTGAAACGACAAGGGTTCAGCTATCTTCTCGCTTTTAAAGGGTTAGAAAAGAACTTGAAAGCAGACCCCCCATTTTTATTCTCTTTAATGAGTTAAAAAAGGAAAAACACTTGCCGATCTTTTCATCTTTTACGAGTCAAAAAAGAGCTTAAAGGTGACTCGTCCTAGAGGAACGAGTGGTATAAAGGGTAGCAACTAGTTCCAGTAATGGTGGAACTACTCAAAACATGTAATGGTCAAGGGGCTGGCTAATAAAACCACTCTTCCCTGTGGTCCCTCAGGAAAGGAAAAACAACCAAGTTAAAGCATATGATCGCCCAAAGAGATGGTGGTGATGGAATTAAAAAACCAAGGCTCATCTAGCATAAATTAGCTGATAAAAACGACAATCAATTGGGCATGGGTTCATTTTTACACAAGCTTGAACCATGGAGAATTCTATCTGGATTTAGTTTCATTCTTACATAAGCTTGAAACAAAAAACTATGCTTGCCATAAATTTGCATGTCCCCAGCATAATGACTCAATTGAGGTACATGCTCCCCCAACTTCATTTCAATTAACTAGGTGGATAGAATGAAGTTTCACTTTCGAGGTCCTCGAAAGAGTCAACTGGTATTTTACGAGATCTTGATCAATGACTAGATTTTGGAAAAGAGAGTTGCTTCATTTTTTAACGAGGTTGACACAGTAAAAGGACTATCCTCGGACCCTTGTTTCATTTTTTAATGAGCTTGACACAAGACAAAGAACTATGCTCACCTCTTGTTTCATTTTTTCATGAGGTTCACACAAGGCCAGGAACTATCCTCATTTATCTGATCATGGACCATAAGAGAACATGGATCCCAAGAGGTATTCACTAGATGGAAGAACCACGCTTTGGGAAGAATACATATCATTTGGTACCAAATATAGATCAGGTTCCAATGACCCCAGTACATAATGTATTATGCCATCTATGTGATCATCAGAAGATGCGAAGATGGAATGGGTATCAACATAATTAACCTGTGGTGGGAAAGGTACTGCTCGCAAACAAGAGATGATAGGGGAGGATGGTTACAAAGGATGCACTTGGTGACCAATGTGTTAGGTTCCTATACTAATAGGTTTCATTTTTCATGATTGACTATGGAAGTGCCAAATATGTTCATCCTTGCATGCTGCAGAGGTTCCATATTTTGTATACAGACAAAGAAAATTTAAAAATATAAAGAGGGTATGCCTTAAAATAATAATAAAAAGGGAAGAAAATGTTGGTTAGAAGAAAAAGAGTTAAAATGAACCCCAAACCAAGAGACCAAGAGAGTGGCCAATCAAAATGTCACTGTTATCTTATTTGCAAGTTCACCATGTGGAGATACTACTGCTTATTTCATTTGGTGGGTGGCCCAACAATTCAATATGGACCATGCGATGTTTGAATTGCTGTTGTAGAATAGAGAAAGAATATCTGTCCAAACAGTTCAAGCTTGGCAGATGAGTAGATAGGTAGAGAAATTAAGAAGCCCAACTGCTTAATCTGGGCCCTTGGAAGAGATAAGGGTACATTTAGATAGGAGGGAAGTCAAAAGGAAGAAGACAATCAAGGTTTTCTAGTTCAAGTGCACCCAATCCAAAGGAAGAAAAAAATGCTAGGTGTATTAGGCTGGGTAGGTAGTTTGAGGTTTCAGAAGCAAGTGTGCGATTATTATTTGTCTTGTCAAGAAGCATCCATTTCATCAATAACACGGGTACCATGGCAGTTATCTAGTTGCATGACTTTGGAAGCATGACTAATCCCCCTTCATTCCCCCAAAGATCACTTACTAACATCCCCTCAAGGACCTTGGGATTTGCCCAAAAAGTCCAGTTTCACTCCATTTTTTATGAAATACCAAGTTAACATCTGAATTGACTTAGTGAAAGGAAGCCACATTTCTTGTGTAAAAATGCTCATTCCATACTCTTTCACTTCCCTATGCCTAAGTTTTTTGTTCTATAAACTTAGCATGCATCCATTCACTTTCATTCCATAGAAGTCATATTAACATTTAACCCTATTATCTAGCTCCCTAAATCATTTTCCCATCCCTATTACACAAAAAACTATCTAAATAACCCAAAAAATTTATTAAATATCCCACCCCATAGCAATATAGCTATATAATAAAGTTTTGGGAAATATTTAGTCCATTTGGGACTAGTATTAACCCTTCCGCGTCCTAAACCTTGGAATTAAGTTGATCTTTGGTTAAACTAATAGCCATAGCCCCCCCCTGCTCATAAATCTTACTATTCTACCCTCCGCGCTCATTTCTAAGTTTTGATTAAATGTTTGAATTAAACATTAAACTCCATCAGCACCATTCATAAAACCCACTATCCAAAGTTTAAACCTTGGTGCACACATTAAAATATTAATAACGGTGGGTCCCGCGTCCAAAGTTGCTCGTCCTCCATCTCCACCCCGTTCACCGTCTGATGTCCTGTGCTCCAAATCCAACGATGGTGGTCTATTTTGAAACCTTGATCTTCCAAAGATTAGCGTCCGGGGAATGGGCAGTTTTACTGCCATACCCCCACCACGCGTCGTTCTCCCGGCGTGATCGGAGCCCCCCTCCCCAATACCGCCTAGGGCCAAAGGTGGTGCAGGAGAAAACCATAAACCACCCTCCGACCCCTGACATCAACTCCCCGTCACCTCTGATGTCATTCTGCATCGGCCTACCGCTGCCCTGTGTCATTGCCACATCACCCCCTTACGTCACCGCCTCGCCAACGTGTCCTCTGCCACGTCATCATCCAAGTCAGTAGCAACGTCACCATGCCGTACCTAATACCCGCCAAATTACGTCATCGCCAAAAAGCGCCAAAAGTCCCAAATTTTTATAAAATAACGCGAAACAAACATTTTCTTTCATTTTCATTGGTCAGTTTGGGAGCGTTGTGCATGTCGTTTTACGTCGATTTGCTGCCCAAGCTCGAATTTAGTCATCCAAGCCATTGTCACCTGCAAATTCGACCCCTCAGTCAACCATTGTACCTGCTGAACTGCCCTGTGTGCCATAAAATCAAGTATTTACCCACATTTCACCTACAAACCCCATTTTTCTCAGTTTTTCTCCATTATAGTCGTGTAAATATCTACCATTTCCAACCAAAAAGCACTTTTGCACCTGAATTTTGCTTATAGACTCACTGATAATTCCATTGTTCCAAAAGAAACCCTGCAAACTTACGCCCCTCTACAATTTCACCGTTAAGAATAATTTTTTAATACATTTTGCTGGTAGAATATTCATACTACCCGTGCATTGACCCCTTTTACCAAAATTCCTCTGCAAAAGTCCACCTATTCAGCTCAAAAAACATTCTTATTCTCCCTACAGTTTGCCCCCACAGTTTATCAACCCAGTGAATTCATCAAAGAAAAAAGAAGCATGTTTGAACTCTATAAATTTGCCTCTTTTTATCATAATTATAGATAGTGAAGGCCACTGCCATATTTAAGCTCATTTTACATCTCCCTTACAAATCCTCAGAAGCAGTTTTCATCAGTCTGTTGTTGCGCTAATCCTGGTTCCAAGTATAAACATAGAAAAAGCTTCAAAATGGCCACTCCAGCAACTTTAAACATTGCTCCTATCAATGCACCTAACAAAGAGCTTGAAGCACTGCCTTTAGCTAATAGGGACTACCTCATTCAGGATTTGGTTGGGGACAGAAATCACTTGCAGGTCTTCTGTTAGCTAGGAAATAGTCATTTGAGTAATAGTGACATGTATTGCATTTGGGAATCAAATTTTCCCATCTACTTCTTGCCTTCTGTAAATATTTTCCCCGAGATAATCCACCTCTGTGCTGAGAACTATGACCCAACTCAAAGAGCTGTCAAGTCTCCATATGGGAGCATACTCTTCCATATCACTCCTAATTCCATTAACCAAATGCTAAATTTCAAGCAGACTCAGCTTTTGGTCCCTTTTTCCATGAAATACCTATTGGATGAAGGCCCCAAACTCTCCAGCTCTGAGATTGCCATAATTTCCAAGACATTCGTGAGAGTAGACCGCCAGCCTACAAAGCCACCTTCTTTCTTATATGTCAATTTCAATGAAGTAGGCAAGCTACGTGTAGATATGATATCCTCTGTGCTAGGTTTCAAAACAAGTGAGCACATTGATGAAACAGTGTTGGTCCTATTGTTTGCATATAGTCTAGGATAGCCCCCTACTATCAAGTACAACTATGCCAAGTTCATTGCCAATAAAATGCATGACCAACTAGTGAAGCTGGATAGGGAGGGAGTCTTCAAATATTCATCATATATCTATCATTTGTTCATGTATTACCAGTCAGAATGTTTCCAATGTCCCATTAAGAAGTTAGATTCAATGGGTGAAAGAAGGTCTGTTATCTTTTGGTCATCAGTCTTCCATCAGGTCCAAAACTCTCCTTACTCTTATTGTGAGTTCGTTGACCAATTTGTTTACCTAGTATCCTGTCTCTTGAAAAAAACTCCTCCTAGATTATCATATGACATGTAGAAGATATTGCATTTTTCCAAGAACTACAAAATAGGTGATTGGTATATTTACCAAAATCACACTGTCATTAGGATCTATGGCTGTGAGCTCTGTCCCTATAGGCTCCCAAAATATGTACCCATGAGACTGTTTGCCTTGGAATATTATAGGCAACTCATCAATTCAGATCTCACTCATTTTCATAGTGCCAAGAAGAAAGCTCGCCTGAAATTCAAAGACCATCTAGGTCCCTTTATTATGAACAAGAAAGAAGGTTGGCAAGATGCTGATCAAATACTGGGGTAGAAACTCAAGTTAAAAAGGAGTTTCTGATGGGTCCCTTATGACCCCGATGGCTTTATCAGTGCCAGAAAAGTAAAATATAGGCTGACATCATATGAACATTGTAAAGTCCCATAGATTGAGAAATTTGCTAATCAAGATGAGTGGGTGCCAAGCACATTAATTGAAGAACTCACTCAAGAATAAATAATGGAGCAAAATGTCAAATATTTGGAAAAAACCCTTGACTTGGATTCTTTTCAGCAGGTAACATTCAAACTGCCACACCAAGCTGGAGAGGGCACATCCACTGCTGCAGCTTCACAAGCTGCCCAAGAAACATCTACATCAGCAACATGTAAGCAAAAGGAAAAGAAGTGATGGATGCCGAGCAAGAAATAGTTACAGAATAGCCTACCACCTCCAAGGAGCAGAGTCAAGGGCAAGCCCCTCCACAGCAGGCTGAGGCATCACAGATTCCAGCCTTACAGACTCCTCTTAATGAGGAAAGAGGTAAGAAGTGGGATAGGGAAGAGACCACACCTCCAAGTGGGTTAGCACAGCAACCAGAAGCCAAAAGATGAAGAGTTGTCCCTCAAGTTGAGGAAGAAATTAGTGAAGAAATCATAGAGAGCCTGAGGAGGAAGAGAGAAACAAGCCAACAAACATCTACCAGCTCATTCCAGCAGGAGCAAGGTAGGCAGCATAGTACAGAGGTATCTTCCTCTACACAACAAAGCAAACAACCATCTAGCATTAAAGGAACTTTCATGGAAATCAAGGCCCAGAATGAGCTATTGAGAATATAGCTATATGATCAATTCCTGAAAAGAACACCCTCCAAACAACAAAGGTTGATGGCAACTTATGACATCAAGGAGGAAAAAATTATTCTAACTCATTTTAAGCCTAAAGTTCCACAGCCCAAAATAGCTGCAGATTACATAAAGACAAACCTGGAAGTCCTTTTCAAGGACATACACCCAATGGACCAAATAGAGCTACACAAGAAAACAGGTGAAATGGTCTATGCCACTCTAGCAGACAAGGCTATGCTGGCACATCAACTAAAGGAATCATTGAAAAATACAAATACTCAATTGGATTTGGAGAGAATTTCTTCCTCAGCCAAAGATAACCGAATAAAGACATTAGAGGAAATTATTGTGGATCTAGGGCATGATCTTAAGGATCCCAAGGGCATCAAGGCCCTTATGAAGAAGAATGAAGATGATATTGCTGCACTCAGAAAACAGGCAAAGCTGCCTGCAACTATCCACCCTCAAACTGCAGAACTTGTGCAAGAAAAAGAAACTGATGATACAATGGATCTGCTCATGAGGATGAATCAAAGAATAATACAGATGGAGGGAGAGTTGGAGAGAGCATTACAGGGCAAGCAGGGAGAGCCGACCTCCCAGCCACCTCAAACAGCTCCAACTGTTGTCACTGTTCCTCCCACACAAGCAACAACAATCCCTCCTATCATTTCAGCATCCACAACAACTACATGAACCACACAAGCAGCAACAACAGCACCAGAATCTAGCATGAGTATGGAAGAGATGATGAAAGTAGTCAAAGAGTTAGAAAGTCAGGTCATAGAGGTGAAAGAGGCCAAAGAAAAGTTTGCCAAGCTAGAGGAAAGCTATGGCAAGTCCAAGATGACAGTGGCTGAGAAACAAAGAGAAATAAAATCCTTGGACAGCAAAATAAAGGCCTTAGAAAAAGAGCTTACCTTAGACAAGACTCTATCTAAAATCAAAAATATTATGTGTGTTGGAGAGGTAAATCCCCTCTACGGATAGAGGTGATCCCTACTAGCCCAGAACGGGTCTAGCAACAATCAAACAATGCTATCACGCAAGTTCCTAATTGCAAATAAAAGGTAGGTGATGAAGACCTACTTGAGATCCAACGCTTTAGTTTGTAGAAGAGACATCGCCCACATTCCTTTGCCTTGGCCGGTCACGATCCTCCACTATCCACGTGAATGGACACCTGCACACAAAGAGAACAACACAAACACAAGCGTGAAATCTAATATATGAAATTATACATCAGTCAGGAAGGATATAATTCAACATCAATCATTACAAGTACAACGAGAATGGAACCATAATGATAGTCATCTATTATTAATAATTCAACAAAGGAGAATACAACCAGTGTCCTGACGTCAAGTCCTCCTTTGGCTGGGTGCTCAGCTACACAAGTCTTGCAAAATATTGAAGGGGTGAGGGATAAGCTCTCTCTCTTTAGTGACAAAGTCTCCTTACTTAGGTAAAGCCTTATGGATACAAAGAAGGCTTCTTGCAACTCTAATCTTTTGATATCTTCCTTTCAGCACAAGTATTGCCACAAGAGTCAGAACTATCAGAACTAGAACTAGCTTGCTCAAGCCATGGGAACAAGCTTTTATAGAGAAAAAGGAAGAGATAAGGTCAATCCCCCACAATCATGGATTTGGCTTCATCACTTGGAAACTTCCATGGAATGGTGGCAAACTACTTTCCATCCAAGGAGATTCAAAGCCAAACCATCCTCACTCAACTTGGAATCAATTTGGTGAATGAGTTGGATAGAACCTTCGGAGGTTTGATTAGTTTAAATCTTTGCCCAAAATGGTTGGCGCGATTGCGACTCTGGGACAGAGCACTAATGGCGCACCCTTTCATTAGGATTTCCCCCATTGGCGCAGGCATAACACAGGGCACCCGTGCTAATGCAAAAAGGGTTGTTTTTAAGGGCAATGAGCAGGAGATGTCTTAAGGGCATATGAAGCTCATGTTTAGAGGTGAATAAGGCAAGTGATTTCAAGTCTTGTCACTTCTCACAAGTCCCGGAATGGGTCCTCCAAGATGCGGGAGAGGGGTAACAGGGACGGTGAAAAACGGTGACAAATTACTGTGTAACAATGTGGGCCAAGATTGGACAAGCAATCACTGACCAATGGCGATCAATTCAGGCCATACATGAGCAAATAGAGTTGATAGGCCTAGCTCAATTTGAGACTCAGAGAGCTAGAGCAGCATTGGGAAATATGCTCAAGCAAGCCAATAAAATGATTCATTTCCTGAATACTCATACCAAAGAAGAATTGGTAGCATTAGACATCAATAGCAGAACAGATACTATTTTGATAGCAAAAAAGGTGCTGACCATGAGAAATTTTTTGCAGACTCTAGAGAGAAAGTACCATGAAATGCAGGCAGAAATAAATGACTTCAAGATAAAGATGACAACATTGCAGACCAGAGGATTACCCATCCTATTGACTAGCGCTGGAAAGTTATTTTCCTATGAACAATATACTACCAGAATCAATAACTATGTTTCCAATCAGATTACAACATCCTCATCCTCAAGTACCGCAGAAGAAGCAGGACCACCCTCTAGGAAATCTCTTTATGATAAGTTAGAAAACTTGTTTTACATTGAGAATGAAATCAGTCATCTATTTGAGGTCCCACCCAATTTTTATAGATACACAGAGGCTAATGAAACACTCATTAAAATACAAAGACATAAGCTGCCTCCTGAGGATTGGTGGCAAGCAATGTTGGAAATTTTGCCCAGGTAATTTCGGTCTTTTTCCTCTTTTTTTAGCTTCAGATTTTGGTCAGCTACAGGTCAGCGAAATTGAGTACGCAGGCACTAAACAAATCATAAAGACAACAAGTAGAGGAAGTCAAAGCAGTGAATCAGTAAAGCACTAGGACAACAAGCCCAAAAATCACAAATTAAAGGCACAGCCTTAGCTGACTCAGTTGGTTCACAAAGTCAAATTTCTCTGACAAAATAAACAACTAGCACACTAATATTTACTGCATCATTTATTTCTTTCATCTACTTCCTTTAAAGAGTTGGTGACGAAATTTATTGCATGAAGACTCATCAACTAGATATTTTGTATCTCATTTTTGTATATATACCTCCCCATAGAATATATTTGGGGTTGGTGATTTTCTTTTTGGACTTCACTGTAAACTATCAGACTGTTTTAATACAAATTGTTGTTGAAGTTCACTGTTTTTGAATCATCTGAAGGTGGATTGGATGTCCTGGGACCTGCTATAGAATTCCTGTGTCATTCTATGGAACAATAAGTTATTCTAAACTGTGTTTTATGTTCTCTATATTCATAAATTTCATATATGTTTCATAATCTTGATAACAAAGAATAAGAATAGCATAGGATTTGTTTAAATGCACCCTGTTTTCTTCAGGATTAGTCATAAATATGAATTCTTAACTGCTCATCTTTACACTAATTCCTTCATTTTGAATACTATTTAGGAATCCTTAATTGCTCCTGCATAATATTCATACACTTTCCCTCTTCCAGTATAATGAAAGATTCTTGATTGCCTTTCATTCCCTGACTTCATTCCATCATTTCCAGATTTGAAAATTGTTCCTAGGTTGCCTATCTTACTCTGTAGCATTACCATTTCACCAAGAAACAATTTCAGCATTCCACTTTCAGTGACTCCATTGCCCAATGGGAAAAATTGTTTTATACTTGCACCCTTCTCTGTTTGAAATCACCATCCAACAAACTTAAACCAAAACCCTGTTCATCATAACTAGCCTAAAATACTCCAAAACAAAGCTAAATTACAAAGAGAGAGCCCTCTCTGGTTGCAAGCAGGCTAGGACCTGCAGCTAAAAGATTGGTTAGTGGTTACCTCAGTCGTATTCCCTCCAGGAGGTAGGGAACAACCTGAGTGATAACACAATGAACGACGGTTGATCAATAGTCACAATTCTCCCTTCATATGGAAAACAAACCACATAGAAAAGTGAAGAAACAAGAGCTCTCATGACATAAACATAGTCGCGTCCAAGGAGAGTATTGAAATCTAAGAGACCTTGTACTACCATCATGTCTATAGAGATGGTCTTTCCTCCCAAAGTAATCGGGAACTTCGGAAGGATCCCTAAAGGTTAACTAGTTCCTTCGTTGAAATACAACAGATTCTAGGTGACAAGCACAAGCTGTGGGGAACCCAAAGCTTGCGAAGTAGTAGAAGACATGATTCTAACATACACACCTTCATCTAATATAGTGTCAGGTGCTACCATATTATAGGCTTGTACTGTGATATGGAGAGGCACATAAGATGGGAGGGGGAAAGCAATCAATGGACCCTAATTAAAAGAGATGACATAACTACTTGGTTGGTGTATCATATGATTTCCCCCATGATGTATAGGGATGGTCAGTTTAGGTTTTGAGACCATACCTCTAAGACTCTCGGAATTCCAAAACAATATTGTTGCAGATGGTCACCTTTACACGACTTGAAAAGAAATCTGACCTTCCGTGGAGGATCGAAAGGTTTTTCAATAGGAAGTTCATTTCGAGAAATGTTTGCAGGGCTGACCTCTTGCTTATTTGACATCTTCTTCTTCGTCTTCTTCTTCTTCTTCTTCTTGGTCTCCTGGTTACTAGATTTAAAACTTTCACCAACTGAAGTAAAAGAGGAGGGTGAAGAAATGGGGGAAGAAGGTGAGGGGTGAACCTTAGAATCATCGTGACATGATTCAAATGAAGGATACATTTGGATAGGAATCAAGATGCTTGGGACCATCGAGGTTGAAAAGAACCAAACAGGTAGACCAATGGTTAACCCAGGGAGGGACAACATTGCCATATAAGGAGCACTAGCCTTTCCAAAAGAAGGAAAAGGAAAAGGATTCCCATCCAAGGAAAACCCTTGACTAGTAGACTCTGGGAATGTTGCCATTGGAATTAACTTTAAAGAAACACTAAGGAAGATAACTTTGACAAGGAATATTTCGTGGGAAGTTAATTTTAAGACACTAAACCAAAACTTTGCCTTTTCATACTTTAAGAGTCAACAAAAGGATGAAAGTTGAATCTAGTTACTTTCAGAATTAACAAGCTCGAAAGGACAGGTGCTCGATGATATTTTCAAACTAAAAGAGTTAGTAAGGATAAAAAATGACTACTCAGGGTACTATAGGAATAAAGGATCACCAGGTAACCGTGAATTGCAGAATACCTCCCAGCGAACTGAGAAGTATGAGCAGGAAATGTCCCTAAATGTTGTGTTCAATGTATCACATTCGCAAGGTGTCTGAATCAGCTTCCTATGGATAAAGGATTGAAAACATAGTGGGGTCTTGCTTTATATACTCAATGGTATAGGGAGCACAAATCTGTACTAGAATGATCTAGTGCCAAAGCTAACGACAGTTGCTAGGTTTAAAGATGCCAGAACATGTCTCTAGCCTAGACCTCTAAATGTGAGCATTAATTTTCAGTGCTTCATTAGGTTAATTCAATAAAGTTTGATGGTTTATCTTGAATTAGGTTTCAATTACAAGGCCCTACCACTGTCATCTAGAAAAACTCCTACATGCATCTATATGAGAAAAGAAATCTTTCTTCGATGAAAGTTAACACTAATTGATGGATAGAGAGCGCACAATCAATGCAACAATCAAAGAACGAAAACTTTCACTTATTCATGTCCTCAATGCACTTAATCTTTCCTTAACAACAAAATAAGTTTCATTTCGTTTCCATTCTTATGATGATGCAATTCTAGCTTCTCAATAATGTTGTTAATGTAGTATTTTCACTTAATTAAACTAGAATGATGTTCTCCTTTCCTTAAAATGCAAAATGAATCTTTCACATAAATCACTTTAAATGAAAATTTTAACAATTTCGGACAAACAAGCATCATAAATGAAAATAAAAACAACTTCTTCCCTGAATTGAACCAACCAAACACATAAATGCTTCAATCGACAAAGCAAGCAATGTAATCTATGCTTGGAAAGAGAAAATAGACACTCGAAATAAGAGAACAAATGAGACTCATTCACTCATTCAATTGAAAATGAAACAAACAAACCATCCTATTCACTTATGGGTGGAAGAAGAGAGTCCAAGGGTCAAGACACACTGGCACTAGAATGGGAGAAATTATGACTTTTTCTTAATTTAGAGACTGGAGTGACTTTTGGGCCAAAAGTAGCACTGATCGGCATAATTGACACAACATTAAAGCCAAAACTAGCGTTGATAGGCTCGATCGACATGACTGTGGGGCCAAAAATAACACTGATTGAGCGATTCAAAGAAAAAATAAAAAATAACTTCACACAGGGCAAAAATTAACACATAGGGTGGAATAAACTAGGCAAGCACACAAACCAAGCTAAATGAAGCTTTCTAGTCATGGAGAAAATAGTCTAAAAGGCTTATGGGGTCAAAATCATGAGAGAAAAACACACTGGCCAAGATTGGGGACAAACCCTAATCTTCACTTACAGGCATTAGTGTGACTGGCTAACTGACAACAAGCGCAAGAGGAAGGTCGGAGTGCCTATTTCTCAGCATATCATGATGATCGGTATGATTGTCAGTGAATTAAGCACTCTGAGTGAGAGAGCCAATAAAAAAAAAAATTAAGCTGGGACTAGATCTGCTACTATGAATTTCAAACTTAGACTAGTAAGCAAAGGAAAAGAAATAGAACCAAAGGGAAAAAGTGGAACTAGAAAAGTTCACACAAAATCATGAAATCTCAAATAAGACAAACAGAAGGATCAACTCCCTAGTGGAGTCACCAATTTGTGGTGAAGTAAAATTATAAATGCGGACACAAACAAATTCCTCTACCACGATAATGGGTCTATCCACAATTGATACATTCTATGGAATATTTCCTTAGGTTAGAACCAATGAATAGGGCCTACCTCTTAGTCCGCTTATCCCATTTGATGATGTCCTTGCTTGCTCACTCTAGCTAACTCTTGTTTCCTTCCTAAAACCACTGAAACAAGTAAACAATAGAAAACAACAATCGTGATAATAGACAAATTATAATTCAACCTACTTAGCAAGTCAAGAAACATTAAGCCATGAACATTGAAGATGACACATCATGTATTAAATCAGTTGATAGTTGTATATATATTGAATAAAGAAGAGATTACAAGCATTGTCTTGGCATTGCCATTCTCCTCTGACAAAACCAGGTTCCCACACACTTCTGCTAGCATTCCATGCTGGCCTCAACAATAGTAGTTTTAAGGCTCTTCCCTTTAGGCTTCACACTAAACCAAATTCACACTTCTCCCTCACACAACTAGAGAGCTACAAATATGAATAGTTTGTTGTTTACTCCAAACTTAATTAGCACTAGCACCCCAACAGTAACACTAGCTTGTGCTTGGGAAGAAGGGAGGTTTGTATAGCATGAATGGATGGGAGATGGATCCTCTTCTCATGGGAGAAGGTCTTATCTCTTCAAGTAGTTCCATCATTATAGGGGAAAGGATCCCAAACTCACATCCATGACTACATCCATCCAAACTGTTAGATTCCTATACCAATAGGTTTCATTTTTCATGATTGATAGTGGAAGTGCTAAATATGTTCATCCCTACATGCTGCAGAGGTTCCATATTTTGTATACAGACAAAGAAAAGTAAAAAATGAAAAGAGGGTATTCCTTAAAAGAATAATCAAAAAGAAATAAAATCAATTGGTCAGAAAAAATAGTGAAAATGAACCCCAAACCAAAGACCAGGAAAGTGGCCAGTCAAAATGCCACTGCTACCTTATTTTGCAAGTTCACCATGTGGAGGTACTACTGCTTATTTCATTTGATGGATGGCCCAACAGTTCAATCTGGAGCATGCCATGTTTGAATTGCTATCATAGAATAGAGAAAGAATATCTGTCCAAACAGTTCAAGCTTGGCAGATGAGTAGCTAGGTAGAGAATTTAAGGAGCCCAACTGCTTAATCTAGGCCCTTGGAAGAGATAAGGGTACATTTCGATAGGAGGACAGTCAAAAGAAAAAGAATACAATCAGGGTTTGCCAGTTCAAGTGCACCCAATCCAAAAGAAGAAAAAATGTTAGGTGTATTAGGCTGGGTAGGTAGTTTGAGGTTGTAGAAGCAAGTAGGTAATCACTTCTGGTCTTGTCAAGAAGGACTCATCTCATTTATGGCATTGACACCCTGGCAGTTGTTTGATGGTACAATAGGGAAGCATGACTAACTTCCCCTTTCATTCCCCCAGAAATCATTCACTAACATCCCCTCAAGGACCTTGGGATTTTCCCAAAAAGGTCTAGTTTCACTCCATTCTTATTAAAAACCAAGTTGACATCTAAGTTGACTTAGTGAAATGAAGCCACATTTCTTGTGTAAAATTGATCTTTCCACAATCCATTCATTTCCCTATGCTCAAGTTTCCATTCTATAAACTTAGCATGCATCCGTTCCTTTTCATTTCATAGAACTCATATTAACATCTAACCCTATTATCTAGCTCCCTAAATCATTTCCCCACCCCTATTCTACAAAAAACTATATTAAAACCCAAAAAATCTAAATATCCCCACCCATTCGCAACTATAGCCAAATAAAACAAGTCGGGAAACATTAGGTCCATCTGGGACCCATTGTTAACCCATCCATGTTCATTAACCTTCGGGATTTATTTAACACCTAGTTAAATAAATAACCACATCAAACCCTCCCCCAAACCATACCCTATTACCCTTCATGCATGCATTTCATTTGGGTTTTATTAATATTTGATTAATAAATAACCAAAGACCGAACACACATTAAGTCTATAACACAAGGTCTAACCCGACGAAAACTATACAAAAATCAAAGTATATCGTGTGTGATCCTGTAATAGCGCCCGAGCATGTTTCCCTCCCGTCCACCGTTGGATCGCCTCCCGCAGATCCGATGGCCTTCGTCAATATCGGGTGTCCCTTTGTAGCGGTACGTTAGTACCCGATGGTCGACGGTTTCACTGTCGTACACCGGGACAGCTATCGGCATCCTATTGCATCGGGCCACCCCTGACACTTACCGCTCCCGTACCAAAAGCGGTCCGACGCAAACCGCTTACCGCCCTCCCCGCTTGCCTAGGTCACCACATGACATTGCGTCCACGTCACCTGCCACTGTAATCTACCAGCGCCATGTCAACGCTGACATCACTATGTCATGTGCCATGTCAGCACATACGTCAGCTGCCACATCATCCTCCGTACCCGCTACACGACAAAAAATACGCCATGATGATGTCATCTTGGAAAAACGCGAAAAAGCGCCAAATGGTCCAAAATTGGTTAAAAAGTCGTGAAAACGACTATTTTCACCTAATTTCTATTTTCGCTCCCGAAAACAACGTGCATGCGCCTTTGTAAACAAATCACCTCCAGAGATTCTATGGCCTATCAACCTGCAATTCGGCTCCGCAACCCGACTCCATAGCTCGACCTGTACCTGTCAAGTACCCTCAGTGCCATCATAAATAGGTATTTACCTGATTTATGCCCGAAGCCCTATTTTTCATACTTCTCTCTTTAAAATTGCCGAAAGAACCTATATTTTGCTTCCAAAAACACTCCTACCAATCACTCATTGTCCTGCATTTATCATTTGAGCTGTTAATTCACCACAAACTTGCAATTTAAGCATATTTCCTCTGCAAATGAACTATTCCAACACACTGTCCATCCACATACGCCCACAAAGACTATAGAATTTACTCAATTATTGAGTTAAAATATGCCAGCGCCCTGTTTCTGATTCGTTGTAACCTATTTTCCTGAAGGGGAATCCTCAGCTTCCCTTTCCCTTTACAAACTTGTGGCCCTTTGGGTAAAATTCAATTCAAATCTCTCGGCATTCAGTCCACAGAGCCTGCAAATTCAACCAGTTTATGTAAAAACCTACTCAAAGTGCTACAAGTTTGTTGTTTACCATAAACTCTATATAGTGAGGTCCATTTGAAATAAAAAATCAGTTTTTATACCTTTCACAATATCCTCAGAGTCTAAATTCTACTTCCTATTGTTGTTTACACCCATATTGCAATTAATACCAGTAGTATAAGATATGGAGACTCCAGTAGCCTTGAACATTTCCCCTTTGAATGCTCCACACATGGATTTAGAGTGGCTACCTTTGGTAGATAGAGACTTCCAGATCAAGGATATGATGGGCCTTAATTCTCACCTCAAAACTATGTGCCAATTCAGAAATAGTCGCAGAAATAACATTGATATTCTAAGAATTTGTCAATCCAGTATGCCCATCTATTACCTCCCATCAGTCAATGTGTTGCCTAATTTCATTCATCTGTGTCATGCAAACTATGACCCCACTTTGAGAGAAATTCTCAGTCCAGATGGGTCTGTGTTGTTCTATATCACTCCTCAATCCATAAATGAAATGCTAAACTTTGAGCCTCCTTAGCCTCTGGTTCCCCTTACAATGAAACTTTTGCTTGATTAGGGTGCAAGGCTCCCTAAGGCAGAAATATCAAGAGTTAGTCAGATGTTTATGGATCCACAGTTCCAGTATGATCATCCTCCTCCCTATCATCAGGCCTCATTTAATGAAACTGGCAAGCTCATGGTAGATATGATTTCCTACATTCTAGGATGCAAAACAGGAGAATTTGTGGATGAGACTGTATTTTTTCTCTTAACCATATTCACTCCGGGGCAGCCCCCTGCTGTCATGTATGACTATGCCACCTTCATAGAAAACAAAATACATGAACAATTCATGATGATGGAGAGAGAAAGAGTGTTTAAATACACCTCCTACATTTACCATCCGTGCTGTACTGTCACCCAGATAGTTTCAAGGTTCCTCTCAGGAGATTAGACCCAAAAGGAGAGAGGAGATATGTCATCTATTGGACCTTAGTTTTCCATGAAGTCCACTATTCTCCATACACATATTGTGAGTTTATTGACCTATTCATCTACCTAGCTACTTGCCTATTAATGGTGACTCCTCCTACCAGACTCACTACTGAAATGCAAAGAATATTGCATCTTTCAAAGGGCTACAACATTGGTGTTTGATACTTCTACCAAAACCACACAATGATTAGAATTTATGGGTATGGGTTGTCACCCTACAAGCTGCCAAGATATGTCCCCATGAGACTTTTTGCCTTGGAATATTTCAGGTAGTTCAGTAATGCAGACTTGACTCACTTCCATGGCAAAAACAGGAAGGCACAACTTAAAATCAGACACTAGTTGGGACCCTTTGTTTGCAACAAAAGGGAAGAGGCATGGAAAGATGTAGACAATATGTTGGGACAAGAACTCATGTTGGAATAGAGCTTCTACTGGACACCATATGACCCTGAACACTTCATAAGCCTTAGAAGAATCAAACACAAGCTTTCAGGATATGTGCACCAGCCAATCCTCTACATTGAACAATATGCCAATCAACAAGAATGGGTAAAGGGCACATTAGATGATGAAGAGCTTACTGAAGAGGAAAAATTAGAGAAAGATATGAAAGAAATTGAAAAAAGAATTGACCTAGATTATGTTGCACAGGTCACCTTCTCACAGCCTCAACCGGTGGGAGCAACCACATCTACAGCTACATCTTCATGGTAGCCAGCTAAAGTAACCATTTTACCTGCAGGAAAGGGCAAGGACATTGAGCACTCAGAATAGAAAAGCACAATGGAAGAGCAGTCATCCTCAACTCAAGAAAAGGGTTAAGAAAAAAGCCCTTTAACACAAACAAAGGCACTTGAGATCCCTGTGCTACAAACTCCTCACAATGAGGAAAGAGGTAAAAAGAGGGACAGAACAGATGGCACACCCATAGGGGCATCCACAGACCAGCAAGGGGAAAAGAGACAGAGGCTAAACCCCTATGCTGAGGAGGAAATCATAGAAGAAACCATAGGAAATACCAGGGGTGAGGGGACTGTTGAACAGCAGATCCCTCCTGTTTTGGAAACATCGGCTAGCTCCTTTCAGCAGGAGCAAGAGAGACAACCAAGTGGGGAGGTTTCATCCTCCAAACAGCAGACCCAAAAAGGCTCAGATATCAAATGAGAATTTACAGAGATCAAAGCTAGAAACGAGTCAATAAGGTTTTAGCTTTAAAATCAGTTAATGAGAATGGCACCAACGAATCAACAGAGACTGATGGCATCATATGATATGCAAGAAGGGAAGATGACCCTCAGTCACTTCAGACCTACTACACAGCAGCCACAGTCAGCTGCAGACTACATCAGAACCAATCTGGAGGTCCTGATGAAAGATATACATCCAATAGACCAAATTGAGTTACATAAGTAGGTGGGAGAAATTATTTATTCCACATTAGCAGATAAGGCTCTATTGGCCCATAGATTGCAGAACTCTTTATACAATACTTTTGCCCAGTTAGAGCTGGAAAAGGCCTCATCATTGGCCAAGGATAATAGGATAAAATCCTTGGAATAAATCATCATAGAGTTGGAACATGATCGCAAAGATCCCAAAGGCACACATGCCTTAATTAGAAAAAAGGAGGAAGACATAGCAACACCAAGAAAACAAATGAAGCTGCAAGTCACCATACATCCTCAAACTACAGAAGTAGCGCAACAACTGGAAGTAGAGGATGTGGTTAGTCTACTTATGAGGATGAATCAAAGGATATTAGAAACAGAGAAAGCATTGGAGGAGGCTCAACGAGGGAAACAACCAGAGTTGGCCGCTCAACCATCCCAAACAGCTCCAATAATTACAACTCCTCCAACAATAGTTACTACAGCAACACCTCCCCCAGATTCAACTTCAGCAGCAACTATAAGAGCAGTAGTGCAAGAGGCCAGCTTGAGCATGGAGGCCATGATGAAAGAGATTAAGGCTCTAGAATTACAAATGGCAGAGATGAAGGAAACCAAAGAAAAGCTAGCCAAGATTGAGGCTAGTTATGATAAATCAAAGATGACAGTTTCTGAGAAGACTAGGGAAGTAAAGGCCCTAGAAAATAAGATAAAGACCTTGGAGAAAGACCTTACTCTCCATAGAACCCTGACCGAGATAAAAACAATTTTGTGGAATAAAATTGGCCAATCTCTTGCTGATCAATTGACAGCAATACAAACCATTTTTGACCAAATAGAATTGATGGTTGTAGCTCAGCATGAAACTCATAAGGCCAGAACATTATTAGCAGATAAGCCTGAGCAAGCCAATTGATTGATTCACTTCTTGAATACTAGTACTGGTGACTAGCTGGCAGCACTGAACATCCAGAACAGGACAGAGACTATTGTAAGAGTCAAGAAGGTGCTGACCATGAGAAATTTTGTCCAAACCATAGAAAGAAAGTGCCAAGAAATGCAGACAGAGGTAAATGCTTTTAGACAAAGGCTTTCAAATTTACAAACCAAAGGTTTACCCAGCCTAGTCACTAGCACTGGAAGGCTGCTAAAATAGGAACAATATGCAAACATGCTGAGTACCTATGTACAAAATCAAATCACAACATCATCAAGCAACACAAAAGAAGCAGTCCCTCCCACAGGGCAGAGTTTATATGATAAACTGGAGGATTTGTTTTACATATAGCATGAGGTACCACACTTTTTTCCAGTTTGGCCGAATTATTACACATACACTGAAGCTGATGAAACATTATTCAAATTAAGAAAACATCAATTCCCAACAGAGGATTGGTGGCAAAGCCTACTTCAGATTCTAAAGTAGTTTGATTCTCTTCTTATTTATTGTCTCCATAAGCAAGTTGCATTATATGGATCAGCTACCAGAAAATCAAACTGACAGTGGGTGAAATGCGTGCTAAAAATATTCAAAAAGCGCAGACCAAGTGGCACAGGATGGCACTATAGGACAACACATCAAGGAAGCGGTCACCCACCGACTTCCAGAGTCAAAGGGTCAACAGCACACAGGACACCTGCTACAACGAGTAAAGAGCTTTTAATTCCTCAGTTATTGCTGCGCGATTTTTTCCACAAATAGTTATTGATTATGTCAGAGTAGATGGATGCATTGATGTCCAGATATTTCCCTATGGGATATTTTGTAAACTCCTATATATACTTGTCAAAGAGATGTATTATTGTTGGTTGGTGATTTTATTTCTAGACTGCGTTGTAAGATATCAGACTGTATTAATACAAAATGTTGTTGAAGTTCACTGGGTCTGAATCATCTGAAGGTGGATTGGATGTTCTGGGACCTGCTACAGAATTCTTGTGTCATGCTATGGAACAATAAGTTATACTAAACTGTGTTTTATGTTCTCTATATTCATAAATTCCATGTATGTTTCATGATCTCAATAACGGAGAAGAAGAATAGCATAGGATTTGTCTTCATGCACCCTATGTTCAATCTCTGTTGTTAATTATGTTTTCTTCAGGATTAGTCATAAATATGAATTCTTAACTGCTCATGTTTGCACTAATTCTTTCATTTTGAATACTATTTAGGAATCCTTAACTGCTCCTGCACAATATTCATACACTTTCCCTCAACCAGTATAACGAAAGATTCTTGATTGTCTTTCATTCCCTGACTTCATTTCCATCATTTCCAGATTTGAAAATTGTTTCTAGGTTGCCTATCCTGCTCTGTAGCACTACCTTTTCACCAAGAAACCCTTTCAATGATTTCACTTTCCGTGACTCCATTGCCTAATGGAAAAAACCATTTTATACTTACACCCCAGCTCTTTCTGAGATCATCATCCAAAAAACTTAAAACCAAACCCTGTTCATCATAACTAGCCTAAAATACTCCAAAACAAAGCTAAATTTCAAAGAGAGAGCCCTCTCTAGTTGCAGGTAGGCTAGGACATGCAGCTAAAATATTGGTTAGTAGTTACCTGGGCCATATTCCCTACAGGAAGAAGTGAACAACCTGAGTGATAACATCATTGGTGACTCCACTGGGGAAAATTAGTTTCCCTATTTCAACATAGTCATAGGAGATATCAAGCTTCCTATTTTCCAAAAGAATCTCCTGTGAAGTATTGTTTAAAGCTGTGATTCTAAAAAATTCCCAGGAAAAATACCAAAAACAAATCTAGAAGCTGGCTCCAAAGAAGAAAACTTGTTACACAAGGTCAAACCATGACCCATATCCTCTAGCTATTTTTGAAAACCCCAACTTAAACCCTAAAATCCTTAGGAAACAAGTGAAAAAAGAAGAGTTTGTTGATTCAAGTCCTTAAGCAGTTCAACAAATCTATATTCCAACCCCTGCTAAAGCTTCAGTTCGTCCTCACATAACCCCTACTTGCCCTAGTTCTTCATCCACCTCTCACAACACCTTCTCCACTCCTCCATCTATTACACATATATCTACCATCGTCCCTACTCTTCCAGCTGTCCCATTTCTTCCTGTTGTCCCATTTATCACTGTAAATATGGCAAATCGTTATGATCCTTTACAGCTACCTGCAAATCTAGGAGCTATGCCTCAGGATTATCAAGGTAAGCTCACTTATTTTGATGGTGCTGGTTCCTATACAGCCCAACAGCACACTAAGAAGATGCAGGACTATTTTGAAAACTATGAAATTGATGATGGTGTGAGGATGAAGATCTTTGTTCAAAGTCTAACTGGTGATGTAAGGACCTGGTTTAGGTCACTTACTACAAACTCCATAGACGATCCTGAGGCCCTATATCAAGTGTTCTTAAATAGACGGGAAAAGAAGAAAGACCCTTTACATATTTTAACTAAATATGACAATTTAAAAAGGGGTCCACAAGAGACTGTTCAAGACTATTGTGCTAGATTTAACAATGTATACAATGCCATTCCTCAAAACCTTAGACCCCCACCTGAACTAGCCTTGATCAAATTCCCTAATGGATTTGATTCAGACATGGCATATCAGCTAAGGGAAAGAGCCCCTCCAAGCCTAGCAGACATGCAGAATGTAGTTGTTAGTGTAGAGGCAAACTTGATTGCCAAGCGAAACTGGGCTAGAACTGAAAGAAGAACAACATTCAAAGAAGAACCTTCAAAATTTGAGCAGAAGTTAGATGCAATCATCAAAGGAATGGATAGATTGGGAGATAGGGTGGAAACCATTAAAAGAAAATCATCATGGGAGGGTCAACCAAGTAACTCAACAAGAACACCAAACTTTAGAAAAGGCCAAAACCCTACTACTGGAAGGACTGGACCTGATCAGAATATCAGACCTCCATTTCAAGAGAATTATGCAAAAGCCTCAACCTCAAGTGAATCGACAGAGGACCCTCACATTAACTTAATGGGCCTAGATAGCGAACAACAAGTTTTCATAACTCAAGATGACCAAGAGGCCCATGAATTCAATCAATTTCAAACCAAATTTGGAGAGTCATTTGATTTCAGAGAATGCTATGATGCAGCAGTCTATGAGGTTCATAAACAATACAAATTGAGAATCAGAACCATAGATGTACCTGAACCTACCAAGCTGAAAGATGTTAAATAATCTAAGAAAACAAAGGATAAATCTGTCCCAACAGAATCCTTTGATAAAACACACCTAAAGGAAGTCACTATGGAGGATGTATCAGACTTACAACCTTCAAGGAACCATTCATTCACATCCCATTCTCCAACAGAAGATTTGAATAACCCTCCAGAAAATAATGAAAAATTAGATGTACCTTATAACAGTACCCATAACCAAGAGAAACTCAAAGAAAGCTCAAGTGAAAAAGAGAAGCTTGCTGCCCAAAATATAAAGAATCAAATAGAAAAACCTTTTAACTTAGAAACAGAAATTGGCAAGCTGAAAATAGCCATTCCTCTCTCTGAATTGGCCAAACATGAAGTTTACAGACAACAAATCAATAGGTCACTGCAAATATTAGAGAATAGGGATGTAGTCAATGTTTTGGATGATCAAGCAGAACTAATGTTTGGTCCAGAAGTCAATGGTAAATCAGTAGATGGAGGAGTTCCTCCATTTTATGTGAGCTTAAACATTCATGACAAAGTGTTAATGCAATGTTTGACTCAAGTGCTTCCCATAACCTAATGCCCAAGTCACTGATGGAAAAGCTAGATCTAGACATCACAAGGCCCTATAAGGACTTTTTCTCATTTGATTCTAGCCAGGTCAGGTGCCTAGGCCTAATCAAAGACCTTTGTGTATCTTTAGTTCAATATCCAGCTAAGACTATCTTGATGGATGTGGTGGTAGCTGACATTCCACCTAAGTATGGCATGCTTTTATCCAGATCTTGGGGTGCCAAACTCTAGGGATCCTTGCAGTTAGACATGTCCTATGCCAAAATTTCAGTCTTTGGCTGACCAAAGAGATTATACCAAGAAACATTAATGAAATATGTGGTTAGCAGTCAAGATAAGCCCCAAAAATTCCCTATCTATTCCATTCACTCTAACATGGATTCATTTATCTTATACAATGCTGACATGTGTCCCAAAACTGATGTCAAGCTCCTCAAAACAACACAAACGGAAAGCATGAATGAACAATCTAGTGCCCTAGATCAAAAAGGTTTTGATGTGATTTATACAACAATGCAAAATGACATATCATATGAGTTACAAAAGCCAAACCTACCCACTGAGCAAACATACAGAACTATTGAGACAAGTATTAATCAATAAATATTATGGTACTTAGAGTTTGATGGGTCAGTGAATAAATTAGGAGTAGGGGCAGGTGTTTCGATACACAACATGCAAAATGACCATGCTCAAGGTCATGCATATAGGCTAAATTTCAGATGTACAAACAACATGGCTGAATATGAAGCCCTTCTATTGGGTCTCAAACAAATTAGAATTCTAGGGGCAACAAAGATTTCAATTCTAGGGGACTCTGATTTAATTATACAACAGATGAAGGGAAATTTTGTTACAAATGATCTCAGGATAAGGTCTTACAGGATGGAAACAACTGAATTAATTAACAGATTCCTAGAATTTCAGCTCACTAAAATTCCAAGAAGTCATAACTTACATGCACATAGTTAGAAACTTTTGCCAGCACTTGTAAACTTCCTTTTGATCCCAATCACCACTTCATTGCTGAGATCAAACACAGACCTATTGTCCCAAATAATGTAAAAAAATGGCAAGTATTCAAGAATGACACCCAAATAAATAATTTCTTGACATTGAAAGAGGAATTCTCAAATATAAACATAGACACAAGCACTATTAATGATCAAAAGCAAGTTGATAAAGTTGAACCAGGTGTATCAATTGAAATAGCAAATCTGATTTTGCATCCAACAATCTTTGACTGTACAAATTTACAAAAGCTAAAACAAACAGATTTTGGTGAAATGATTGAGGAAGAATCTGAAGTAATCGAACTAAAGGATAATTTCCTGCCCACAGGTTTAACTTCCTTAGAATATATCTTTGACTCAAATGACATTCCTAGAAAGCCAAAAATGCAACCCCTAAACACAGAAATTGAGGACTGTAACATTGGGACCATAGAAAATCCTAAAATGATAAAACTTTCCAAAACATTACCTGCTGACAAAAAACTGAAATACATTGAGTTGTTTAAAGAGTTCCAAGATGTTTTTGCATTGAGTTATGAGGACCTTAAATCCAATGACACTTTAGTCATCCAACATACAATACCCTTGAAAGAAAACTAGAAACCTTTTAAACAAAAGGTGAGGAGGATTAATCCAGTCCTCCTTCCCCTGATGGAAAAAGAAGTCATAAGAATGTACCAAGTTGGAATAATCGCACCCATTAGGTTTTCTGAATGGATTTCAAATCTAGTACCCACTAGAAAGAAAACTGGAGAGATAAGACTTTGTGTTGACTTGAGAAATTTGAATAAAGTCTCTCTCAAAGACCACTACCCCTTACCAAAAATGGATCATATCCTACAAAGGGTAGTGGGGGCTTCAAGGATTTCATTGTTAGATGGCTTCTCAGGATTTAATCAGATTTTAGTTCACCCATATTATCAAGACAAAACAGCCTTTACAACACCCTGGGGAACCTTCAAATATGTCAAAATGCCTTTTGGACTAAAAAATGCAGGAGCTAACTTTCAGAGAGCAATGGACATAGCCTTTGCTAAGGAGATCCATGATTTCTTAGTCATATATCTTGATAACCTTACTTCTTTCTCAAAATCAGACCAAGAACATTTAAAACATCTTAGACAAGTGTTCCTAATTTGCAAAAAATATGGTATATCATTAAACCCAAAGAAATCGATGTTTGGCCTAGAAGAGGGCAAACTCCTAGGTCACATAATATCTAAAGATGGAATAAGGATAGATCCAGACAGAATTCAAGCTATCCTTCAAGTCCCTCATCCAAGAAACATCAAAGAATTACAAGCTTTTCTAGGCAAGATCAATTTCCTGAGAAGATTTATTCCTAATTTGGCCGAGCTAATAAGACTATTGAATAATATGCTCAAGAAAGATTCTAAAGTCAAATGGACAATAGAAGCCAAGCAGGCCTTTGAGGAAATCAAGATAGCTTTGACAAGAACTCCTGTTCTTACAAGTCCCAGGTTTGATAAAGATTTTATAATCCTTTCCTTTGCATCTGAGCATACTATTGCTGTTGTCCTATTACAAAAAGATGATTTAGGACATGAGAAGCCCATTGCTTTTTTCAGCATAACACTTAGAGATGACCCACTCAAATACCAAATCATGGAGAAACAGGCATATGCTCTTGTGAAGGCCATAAAGGATTTCAGGATTTATATCTTGTACTCTCACATAATTGCCTATGTTCCTAATGCAGTGGTTAAAGATATTCTTACTCAAGAAGGAATTGAAGGTAAAAGGGGCAAATGGATAGCCAACATTTTAGAATATGACATTGAGATAAAGCCAACAAAACTCATGAAAGGACAAGGGCTAGCCAAACTAATGACTGAAACCAACTTTCAAGCCCTAGACATCAATGAACTAAATAACGAGCAGGAGATGGTGACTCCACAGATCAATCAATCCTTTTTACAATCACCTTGGTATACTGACATATGTTTTGTATTGTTAAACCTGCAAGCTCCTCCAGGGTTATCCAGAACCAAAAAGAGATTCTTGAAAATGAAAGCTTCAAGGTTTTGTGTCATAGATAATGTGTTGTTTTGGAAAAATCACGAAGGTATTTTGCTTAATTGCCTAACTTTGGATGAAACTGACAAAGTCCTCAAGGAATTTCATGCAAGAGACTGTGGAGGACACTTGTATTGGAAATCAACAGCTGATAAAATCCTAAGGGTCGTATTTTATTGGCCCTCCCTCTTTGCTGATGTGAACAAATTTGTAATGTCTTGCCATAAATGTCAAATCTTTGAGGGCAAGAAAAAGCTGCTACCCCTGGCCCTCAAACCTATTTCAACTGAAAGGCCATTTCAACAATCGGGTTTAGACTTCATTGGGGAGATCCACCCTTCATCTTCTGGCCAGCATAGATGGATTTTGACAACCACGGATTACTTTACCAAGTGGATAGAGGCCATACCTTGTAGGCAAGCCAATGACTCAATCATCATACAATTCCTAGAGACCAATATCCTATCTAGATTTGGTTGTCCAGAAAAGATCATTACAGACAATGCAGCTGCCTTTAAGTCCAAAAGAATGATCAGTTTTTGTCACAAATACCATATTACCCTAGCTCATTCCACAGCCTACTACCCTCAAGGTAATGGTCTAGCTGAGTCTTCCAACAAAAGCCTCATCAACATCATCAAAAAGATCCTGGAAGACAATAAAAAGAATTGGCACAAAAAGCTTGTCAATGCACTATGGGCAGATAGATTGACCACCAAAAGATCCATTGGAACAAGCCCATATGAGTTGATTTATGGAATGGAGGCAAGATTCCCCTCTTCTTTAGGAATCCCTGTGATCAAGTTGCTGCAAGAAATACAAGCAGAGCCTAATGATATTCAGAGAAGGATTAATCAAACTATTCACTTGCAACAAACAAGAGAAGAAGTATATCACAGAACTCAGATACTACAAGATAAACTCAAGAAGATCTTTGATAAAAGAACAAAAGCTGAAGACTTTTTCATAGGAAACAAAGTGCTAAAATGGGACTCCGGGAGGGAAGACAAAGGAAAACATGGAAAATTTGATTTCCTTTGGAGAGGCCCCTTTGTTATTCAGGTTGTACAAGGTAACAACACCTATTTTCTAAAGAGTTTGGATGGCACAAATACTGAAGAAGGCCCAGTCAATGGGAGGATGCTCAAACATTATTTTGATCCCCTTTGATGAACATAACACAACTGCATATTGTACATAAATATTTGTATTTTCAGCATTTTCATTTACAGCAGTTAGATAGGGAACCAAATGCAGCAAATTTTGAAGAAAAAGTCAAGGAATTACACCAAGTTTGGTGTATGTTTTGAATTTTCCACAAGAAATCAGAGGAAATTCTTGGGAAGTAGAAAGATGATTGATAAGCACTCAGAGAAACCAGCAGAGACAAAGTTGTAATTTTTGTACACATCAGCTTAAAGAGGTACTGCATACAGATTACCAAGATTCAAATCAAAGTCCTCCAAGACAAGGAAGTTCCAGACTACAAAAAAGAATTGAAAAATAAGGCAATCTGACCTGCTGTTCTTGGATTTTCACCAGGAAAAGCCATCCCCAAGTGGAGCCACTGTTAGATTCCTATACCAATAGGTTTCATTTTTCATGATTGACAGTGGAAGTGCTAAATATGTTCGTCCTTGCATGCTGCAAAGGTTCCATATTTTGTATACAGACAAAGAAAATTAAAAAGAAAAGAGGGTATGCCTTAAAAGAATAATCAAAGGGCAAAGAAAATCAATTGGTCAAAAAAAAGAGTGAAAATGAACCGCAAACCAAAGACCAGGAAAGTGGCCAGTCAAAATGTCACTGCTATCTTATTTGCAAATTCACCATGTGGAGGTACTGTTGCTTATTATATTTGATGGATGGCCCAATAGTTCAATCTGGACCATGCCATGTTTGAATTGCTGTTGTAGAATAGAGAAAGAATATCTGTCCAAACAGTGCAAGCTTGGCAGATGAGTAGATAGGTAGAGAAATTAAGGAGCCCAACTGCTTAATCTGGGCCCTTGGAAGAGATAAGGGTACATTTAGATAGGAGGGAAGTCAAAAGAAAAGAAGACAATCAAGGTTTGCCAGTTCAAGTGCACCCAATCTAAAAGAAGAAAAAATGTTAGGTGTATTAGGCTGAGTAGGTAGTTTGAGGTTGCAGAAGCAAGTTGATAATCACTTGTGGTCTTGTCAAGAAGCACTCATCTCATTTATGGCATTGGAACCATGGCAGTTGTTTGGTGGTACAACAGGGGAAGCATGACTAATTCCCCTTCTTTCCCCCAGAGATCACTTACTAACATCCCCCCAAGGACCTTGGGATTTTCCCAAAAAGTCCAGTTTCACTCCATTTTTATTAAAAACCAAGTTGATATCTGAGTTGACTTAGTGAAAAGAAGCCACATTTCTTGTGTAAAAATGGTCATTCCATACTCTTTCATTTCTTTAACATTTATCCATTCATTTTCATTTCATAAAAGTCATATTAACATCTAACCCTATTATATAGCTCCCTAAATCATTTTCCCACCTCTATTCTACAAAAAACTATATTAAAGCCCAAAAAATCTAAATATCCCCGCCAAATGGCAACTATAGCCAAATAATATAAGTTCGGGAAACATTAGGTCCATTTGGGACTCTATGTTAACCCATCCACGTTCATTAACCCTTGGGATTTATTTAACACCCGGTTAAATAAATAACCATATCAAATTCTCCTCCCAAACCATACCCCATTACCCTCCGCGCATGCATTTCATTTTGGATTCCGTTCAATATTTGGTTAAACGAATTACCATAGTCTGGCGCCGAGCACATATTAAACCTATAACCTAAGGTCTAAACCTGCCCGAAACTATGCAAAAATCAAGGCTTATCTTGCACACTTTTCTGCTAAAGTTCGGTCGCATCTCCCTCCCATCCGTCGTCGGATCACCTTCCCCAGATCTGACAGTCCTAATCAATATCGGGCGCCCCTTAGTAGCGGTACGTTAGTACCCGATGGTCAACGGTTTCACCGCCGTACACCAGGACACTTGTCCCCCTCCTATTGCATCGGGCCACCTCTGACACTTACCGCTCCCATGCCAAAGCCGGTCCGATGGAAACCGCTTACCGCCCTCCACTTTTTCCTGCGTCACTGCATGACTTTGCGTCCACGTCGCCCGCCACTGCACTGTACCTGTGCCATGTCACCCGCTGATGTCACCGCCCGGCCACCGTGTCATATGCCACGTCATCACATACGTTAGCCACCACGTCATCCACCGTACCCACTACATGACAAAAAGGACGTCATGATGACGTCATCCTGGAAAAACGCAAAAAGTGCCAAAAGGTCCAAAATTGGTTAAAAATTCGTGAAAACGACTATTTACGCCTATTTTTATTGTGTTGTATATGCAAACAACGTGCATGCGCTTTCACTAATTCGCTTCTAGAGCTGATACTGTCCACCAACCCGCCAACTCGTCTTCATAGCTCAACTCCGCAGCCCAGGCTGTGCCTGCTAACCATCCTCAGCGCCCTGGACACAGGTATTTATCCCTATTTTAGCCTGAAAGCCCTGTTTTTCAAGTTCTCTGTTTAAAATTGCCAAAAGAACCTGTAATTTGCTTCCAAAGGCGCTCCTACCAATTGCTCACTAACCTGCACACACCATTTGAGCTATTAATTCACAACAAACCTGCAAATTTGAGCTCATTCCCTCTGCAAACAAGCCATTCCAACATATTTTGTGTCCATATTCACCTACAAACTCAAAAAAAATTGCCCAAGCATTGATTTCAAGTGATCGAGCACCCTGTTTCCTCTGTGTTAACCTGTTACCTAAAGGGAGACCCTCGGCTTCCATCTCCCTCTGCAAACTTTTGCCCCTTTGGGCAAAAATCAAGCTCCATCATTTCGGCATTCTGTCCACAGAGCCTGCAATTCGACAAGTTTATGTAAAAAACCCAGTCTGAGTGCTACAAGTTTGATTGTTTACCATAAACTCTATACAGTGAGGTTGGTTTGAAATAAAAAATTAGTTTTCATACTCCTGACAATAGCCCCAGAGCCTAAATTCTACTTCCTATTGCTGTTTAAACCTATATTGCAATCAATACCAGCAGTATAAAACATGGGGACTCCAGTAGCCCTGAACATTGCTCCTTTGAATGCTCCACACATGGATTTAGAATGGTTACCTTTGGCAGACAGAGACTTCCAGATCAAGGACATGATGGGCCTTAATTCTCACCTTAAAACTGTGTGCCAATTCAGAAACAATCACAGAAATAACATTGATATCCTAGGAATTTGGCAATCTAGTATGCCAATCTACTTCCTCCCATCAGTCAATGTGTTGCCAAACTTCATTCATCTATGTCATGCAAACTATGACCCCACTCAGAGAGAAATTCTCAGTCCAGATGGGTCTGTGTTCTTCTATATCACTGCTCAATCCATAAATGAAATGTTGAACTTTGAGCCACCTCAGCCTCTGGTTCCCCTTACAATGAAGCTTCTGCTTCATCAGGGTGCAAAGCTCTCTAGGGCAGAAATATCTAGAGTTAGTCAGCTATTTATGGATCCACGGTTCCAGTACGATCATCCTCCTCCCTATCACTAGGCCTCATTTAGTGAAACAGGCAAGCTCATGGTAGATATGATTTCCTACATTCTAGGATGAAAAACAGGAGAATTTGTGGATGAAACAGTGTTTCTGGTCTTAACCATATTCACTCCAAGACAGCCCCCTATTGTCATGTATGACTATGCCACCTTCATAGCAAACAAAATACATGAGAAATTCATGATGATGGAGAGAGAAAGATTGTTTAAATACACCTCCTACATTTACCATTTGTTGTTGTACTATCACCCTGATAGTTTCAAGGTTCCTCTCAGGAAACTAGACTCAAAAGGAGAGAGGAGATCTGTCATCTATTGGAAGTCAGTTTTTCATGAAGTCCGCTATTCTCCATACATATACTGTGAGTTTATTGACCTGTTCATCTACCCATCCACTTGCCTATTAATGATGACTCCTCCTACCAAACTCACTGCTGAAATGCAAATAATCTTGCACCTTTCAAAGGGCTACAGCATTGGTGATTGGTACTTCTACAAAACCACACAGTGATCAGAATTTATGGGTGTGAGTTGTCTCCCTATAAGCTGCCAAGATATGTCCCCATGAGACTTTTTGCCTTGGAATATTTCAGGCAGTTTAGTAATGCAGACTTAACTCATTTCCATGGGAAAAACAAGAAGGCACAGCTTAAAATCAGACATCAATTGGGTCCCTTTGTTTTCAACAAAAGGGAAGAAGCATGGAAGGATGCAGAAAATATGCTAAGACAAGAGATCATGTTGAAACAAAGCTTCTACTGGGCACCATATGATCCTGAACATTTCATAAGCCTTAGAAGAATCAAACACAGGCTTTCAGGATATGTGCACCAGCCAATCCCCTACATTGAAGAGTATGCTAATCAACAAGAATGGGTAGAGGGCACATTAGATGATGAAGATCTTACTAAAGAGGAAAAATTAGAGAAAGGTATGAAAGAAATTGAGAAAATAATTGACCTGGATTATGTTGCACAAGTCACCTTCACACAGCCTCAACCGATTGGAGCAAGCACATCAACTACTACATCTTCACGGCAGCCAGCTAAAGAAACCATTTTACCTACAGGGAAAGGCAAGGACATTGAGCAATTAGAACAGCAAAGCACAATGGAAGAACAGCCATCCTCAAATCAAGAAAAGGGTCAAGAACAAAGCCCTTCAACACAAACAAAGGCACCTGAAATCCCTGTGCTGCCAACTCCTCACAATGAGGAAAGAGGTAAAAAGAGGGACAGAACAGAAGGCACACCCACAGGGGCACCCACAGATCAACAAGGGGAAAAGAGATAGAGGCTAAACCCCTATGCCGAAGAGGAAATTATAGAAGAAACCATGGGAAATATCAGGGGTGAGTGGACTTCTGAACAGCAGATCCCTCCTATTTTGGAAACATCAGCCAGCTCCTTTCAGCAGGAGCAAGAGAGACAACCAGGTGGGGAGGTTTCTTCCTCCCAACAGCAGACTAGGCAAGGCTCAGATATCAAATGAGCATTCACAGAGATTAAAGCTAGAAATGAGCCAATAAGGTTTAAGCTTTACAAACAGTTAATGAGAATGGCACCAACAAATCAACAGAGACTGATGGCAGCATATGACATGCAAGCAGGGTAGATGACTCTCAGTCACTTTAGACCCACTACACAGCAGACTGGGGAAATGGTTTATTCCACATTAGCAGATAAGGCTCTAATGGCCCATATATTGCAGAACTCTTTATACAATACTTCTGCCCAGTTAGAACTAGAAAAAGCCTCATCATTGGCTAAGGATAATAGGATAAAATCCTTGGAAGAAATCATTATAGGGTTGGGACATGATCCCAAAGATCCCAAAGGCACACAAGCCTTAATCAAAAAAAAGGAGGAAGACATAGCAGCACTGAGAAAACAAATGAAGCTGCCAGCTACCATACATCCTCAAACTGCAGAAGTGGCGCAACAACAGGAAGTAGAGGATGTGGTTAGCCTGCTTATGAGGATGAACCAAAGGATATTGGGCACAGAGAAAGCATTGGAAGAGGCTCAACAAGGGAAGTAGCCAGTGTTGGCCCCTCAACCATCCCAAACAGCTCCAATAATTACAGCTCCTCCAACAACAGTGACTACAGCAGCACCTCCCCCAGACTCAACTTCAGCAGCAGGTGCCTCAACCTCAGTAGCAACTACAATAGCAGCATTGCAAGAGGCCAGCTTGGGCATGGAGGCCATGCTGAAAGAAATTAAGGCTCTATAATTACAAATGGCAGAAATGAAGGAGACCAAGGAAAAGCTAGCCAATATTGAGGCTAGTTATGATAAATTAAAGATGACAGTTGCCGAGAAGACCAGGGAAGTAAAGGCCCTAGAAAACAAGATAAAAGCCTTGGAGAAAGACCTCACTCTCCATAGAACCCTGACCGAGATAAAAACAATTTTGTGGAATAAAATTGGCCAAGCTATTGCTAATCAATGGGCAGCAATACAAACCATTTTTGTCCAGATAGAATTGATGGCAGTAGCTCAATATGAAACTCATAAGGCAAGAACATTATTAGCAGATAAGCCTGAGCAAGCCAATCAATTGATTCACTTTTTGAATACTCGTACTGGTGAGAAGCTGGCAGCACTGAACATCCAGAACAGGACAGAGACTATTGTAAGAGTCAAGAAGGTGCTGACCATGAGAAATTTTGTCCAAACTATAGAAAGAAAATGCCAAGAAATGCAGACGGAGGTAAATTCCTTTAGACAGATGCTTTCAAATTTGCAAAGCAAAGGTCTACCCAGCCTGGTCACTAGCACTGGAAGGCTGCTAAAACAGGAACAGTATGCAAACAGGCTGAGTACCTATGTGCAAAATCAAATTACGGCATCGTCAAGCAGCACAGAAGAAGCAGTCCCTCCCACAGGGAAAAGTTTATATGATAAACTGGAAGATCTGTTTTACATTGAGCATGAGATAGCACACCTCTTTCCAGTCTGGCCAAATTATTACACATACACTGAAGCTGATGAGATATTATTCAAATTAAGAAAGCATCAACTACCAACAGAGGAATGGTGGCAAAGCCTGCTCGAGATTCTAAAGTAGTTTTGATTCTCTTCTTATTTATTGTCTGCATAACAAGTAAATTGTATAATATGCCTCTGCTATCGAAAATTCAAATTGAAAGTGGATGAAATTGGCACTAAAAAGGCATTCAAACAAACTACAGAGGTGGCAAATGACAGCACACCCAAGACAGCACAGCAGCAAAGTGGTCATCCACCGACTATCATGGTCAAAAGGTCAACAGCAAACAGGACCCCTGCTACATCCAATACAGCGCATTCATTTCCTCAGTTATTGTTGCGCATTTTTTCCAAATTAGTTATTTTTTCTGCCAAAGTAGATGGATAAATTTATGTTCAGATATTTCCCTGTGGGATATTTTGTAAACTTCTATATATACTTGTTAAAGAGATGTATTGTTGTTGGCTGGTGAATATCATTCTGGACTTGCGCTGTATATTTTTGAGAACTCTTCAGAAATAAAATTGCTGGAATGCTTTGCTGGTGAACTGACTGAGTGTGGAATCAATGGCAAAAGAATAGATTGCAGAATTCTCGTATTAATGCATGGATCAATAAGTCTTCTTAACTCTTATGTTACTATATTTGTCTTTATTTATCATCCAAATATCATGTGCTAAGTTACAGGAAAGAAGAATAACCCAGAATTTACTTCACTGTACTCTGTGTTCAATTCCTGTAATTTTAAATGTTTTCTACAGGACTAGCATAGGCAAGAATTCTTAATTGCTCTTGTCCTCCTGGTTCTTTCACTCTAAATATCATCAAGGAATTCTTAAATGCTCCCTGATAATGTTTATGCAATTTCTCTCTGTTAATAGAATGAAAGATTCTTGATTTCCTTTCATTCTTTGGCTTCATTTCATCTAACTTCAGGTTCAAATATTGTTTTGTGTTTAATTATCCTTCTATGTAAGTTGCTTATTACCAAAGAAACCATACTTAGAAGTTTATTGACTTAGACTCCATCAACCCAATGGTATGAACTTATCACAACTTGCTACCTTTCTCTACTGAATGTCATCTTCCAAACTTAAAACCAAACCCTGTTCATCATAACTAGCCTAAAATACAAACAAACAAAGCTAAATTACTAAGAGAGAGCCCTCTCTGGTTGCAGGTAGGCTAGGACCTGTGTGGAGTACCAAGGAAGGTATGTTTTGATGGTCATTTCGGTATCTTTTCATGAAAACTCAAAAGCCTTTTTGCATGGGAAACTTAGATAATAATAAGAGCTTATAACACAATACGAGAAATTAATAAGAAGCACTGATAGGCGTCGTTTCTATGTGCAGGAAGGTGAAGAAGCGAAAGGTGGCCATCCAAAAAGTAAAGATAAAGACAAGATAATTGTTGTCCCTGTGACGGGAGACCGGAAATGAACCATATCGACACGGATCAGCCCAAAACAAGACGCGGAGATACCAGTGCGGAACAGAAGAAGGAAGAAGTAACGCAGCATTAATGATTCTGCGTATCCCTCAGGATCTTAGATCCTGAGGGATCGTTGTTTTAACCTATTTCTGTATCTAGATGTCTCCGTCGTCCCTCATATAAAAAGGGATAGAATTGTTGGTTACGGGGAGAATTTCGGGGTAATTTCTGGGAAGTTTGTAATTTCTTTGAAGAAAGATCTGGACTATGATCTTTATGTTCTGTTGAAGACTTGAGTTTCTGTAATTTTATTGCATGCTTTAATACAGACTTGTTCACTTTTTATCTTTGAGCCTGGATTCATATTAAGCGGTGTGCCCCTGGAGGCTAAGGGCCCGGCCCTGGAGGACACTTGCTCTTGTATTATTACACGTGGTTTCCGTGTGGTTTGTTCATAAAAGTAATCTGGTAATCTGTTTTGTTTTGAGAATATTCTATTACATGCTTTATTGTGATTAAGTCATTTCGTGTTCTTGAAATTTATATCGATGCTATGTTATTTTATCAATTCTTTAAGTATTGATTCATTCCTACAGGACACTGTTACTTTATTACAGAATTCTTCCCAATTGTATTCTGCATTATAACAAGTCATCTGGAAAGGTTTGTTTCACATGGTTATTGAACGTGACTATTCTTTATGAGATGCAGTCGTATGTGTTTTAACAGAAGCAGATTAAGTAGAGTGTGTTTCTAAGGTTCTATAGTATTGTTCTATCATATAAGATTGAGAGATTGATGTTTTGGTTGGCATGATTAAATAGACTTGCAGTTTAAAGGACTTGGTTATTGTTTATTTCAATTGTTGTTATATTCGTGAATTGTTGTTCCATTTACTTGCTGTTCCATTTACTTGTTGTTCCATTTATTTGTTGTTCCATTTCCAGATTGTTAATTTGTTGTTTCTTGAGGACAGACCTAGGCTGTAGTGGACCCCAGCATCTGCTACCTGGTCCCCAGACCTCTGATCTGCTCCCATCAGCTATGAAAGGGATGTGTTATTGTTACCAAGCCCTTGGTTGATGTGCTGTTCCATTTCATTATCATTTCTTTTATTTGTTGTTTCATTTCTAATCATTAAGAACGATCCCAGGCTGTAGCGAGCCCAACATCTGCTATTCGGCTCCCAGACCTCTGATCTATTCTCATCAGTTATCAAAAGGATGGGCTATTGCTACCGAACCTTTGGTTGATGCAATACTTGGTGTGATTTGGTCTTTTGAAGTAGTTAAGTTGTAGGTTTGCATTACTTTACTTGCATAACTTTTGAATAACTGTACTACAAGCATTACTCTGGCAAATGCTAGCCTCAAACTGAGACACCCTTTGAAATAATCAGACGATCCTGAATTGACATATTAATGTAAGGTAACTAGAGGTGAAAGAGACCCTTGTTATAGCTCTACATTTTGGCATCGTTGCCGGGGAAGGAGTGTAGCCATTTGTCTTTTCCAGGGTAGTGTACGAACCTGCTAGGGAAGAATTGGGTTTTGAAAACGGAAGGTAAGAACCTACGTGCGGAGCATGTAAAAGCCCTGCTCCTTTGCCTGCTTTCCTGCAAATTTGTTTTCATCTGCTTAAAAATTGGTAGTTAAATTGAGTGCATGACTAAGCAGAAAAAGCTAGAGAAAAATCCCAAACCATTACCAAAACCAGAAAAAGCTAAGGGACCGGTGACCCTTGGTCGATCGACATACATAGACGAAATCTATAAGAAAGCTGAATCTCAGCCTTTAGTAGGACCCAGGAAAGTTACTTCCAAACAACCTACTAGTTCCCTTCAGGCCTTAGGCTCACCATCTGAAGCCTTTGCTGAGGTGCATAGTCGGACTGACGAACAGGACTTTCAAGAAATTGAAAATTCTATTCTCGAACGACTGCAGGAAGGGAACCTAAGTAATCTTTGCGAAGGAGAAGGGGAAACAGGGGAAATTGGAGAACCAGGATCTCCTCCTAAGATAACTCAGCCATTAAGTAGCCCCGACAAGGGGAGTGCGGTAAAAATTGTTATTGAAGACACCCTATTTCCTTAGACAGAAATTCCAGATAGAGGAAGTGCTATTAAAACTGTTCCTGTTAAAAACATTCCTCAACCTAGGAATATCGTCTTAGATCTTCCGGAAGGGTATTGGCATATATTTGATCCAATGGATCAAAATCCGCCAAACACCCAAACTTCTACATTACAATACCCCATAGTGGATTCCGCAACAAATGCTCCTATGAAAGCAATCCCCCTTCAACACATTGCTACATTTCACAGACTCACATCAGAGGACCCCGATGCATTCTTATTCGAATTTGATGTGCTATGCAGGGGGTATGATTACACCACTGATCCCCAGAAACTCAAATTGTTCCCCTCCACTTTGAAAGGGGCAGCTTTAAGATGGTTTATGGGATTAGGTGGTGGAGTTATAAATAACTGGGAACAAATGAAAGAGTCTTTCCTAAAGAAATATCAGGATTACTGTAGGTCTAGAGAACTAAAAGATGAAATATTCCAGATGATAGCTAGACCAAATGAAACATTAGAAGAATACGTGGAACGTTTCCAGTATAATCTGCAAAGATCCCCTTATGCATCGTTACCTTTACCTGATAATGTGTTGAAACCCGCATTAATAAGGGGCATGAAAGAACAGTGGATTGAAACATTAAACATTATGGGGAAAGGGGATATATATCAGGAAAGTTTCGTTGACATAATTGATTTATGTATCAGGAGTTCGAGAGGAAGTACACGAATCAAACCAGCAGAACATGATCGATTTGCACGGGAAAACAAAATTTCATCCGAAGGAGTAACACGTGTGGAAATTGGGAATTTATTTGAAAATTTTAAAACTGATATACTAGGAACACTGACTACACAATTGGATGTTTTGCAGGCTAAGCAGAAACAAATGGAGGCAGAACAAAATTTAGCAATCTTCTACCCAGGTGCAGGAAGAAGCATAGCCATAAGGAGTGTCCATTAGATACAGTTCAAACATGCGCCATTTGTACAAGGGATCACTCTACAGAAAGTTGTCCCTCATTACCTGGACTGAAAGCGGTATATAAGGAAGTAGAAGAAGAACCAAAGGCAATATATCTACTTAACCAGCGTCGTCAGTGGCAGCCATGACAAACTGGTATGTTTTCAGACCCAGCTTCTTCTTTTCAGTATCCGCGGTACAATACTCAACAATATAATGCATGGCAAAGTCAGTTTCAATCCCCATTTCCAAATTGGTCATCATAGGCGTACCCTTCTGCAAACCCGTGGCTAAATCCGACAAACCAATCTGGCTGGTCGAATCCTCCTTATCCCCCACCATACTGGCAGAACAATCCATATCCACCACAATGGACTCCCCCCACTTCACAAAGTTCAGGCTGGCAGAATAACTGGCAGAGACCAACACAGCAGCCAGTAGGAAACATTCCTTTCCCTTAACCTACATTGCCAGCTTTACAGAAAAACCCCCAATCTAATCTCAGACCCCAACTCCCAGCCCAGTCCAATCCCAATCCAAATAACAAACCGGTCCAAGCACTCCAAATTTTAGAAACACCAGAAGAAGGACCCGATCTGAGGGAGTGTAATGATCTGCAACTAAGATTTGGGTGGGCGTATTATTCAAACAGAGGGAAACAAAACAGTTCAGATTGAAGATCAGTTACCTAGAGAACATTTGTTACAAGAAGAGGATGAAAACAGACAACAAACTCAAAATCAAGCAACTACATCCTCTCCCCTGTTCTAGAACGTCTAGTCATACCTCGACCTATACAACAACCTAATTTTGACATTCTGGGAGAATTACAAAATTTGTACATAAAAATCCCATTCCTTCAGGCCATTCAGGATATCCCGATATACGCTAAAACTATCAAGGAATTGTGCATAAAAAGACTGAGAAGGAATGTAATAGATAATCCAAGAGTTCAAGTAGTCGGCACTTTATCTGACCTATTATCAGGAAAGGAAACACCTATTAAATATGAAGACCCAGGTAACCCAATAGTAACTGTTCAAATTTTTGGTAAAACTTTAACTAATGCTTTAGTTGATCTTGGAGCTGCAATTAATATATTAACCATGTCTACTTGCCAAAAATTAGGAATTACATCTGCAAAACCCACTTCAACTTTGCTGGAACTGGCTGATCGATCGGTGGTTAGACCAGAAGGCATACTGCATGATGTAATGGTTTCAGTTGATTCCTGGGAATACCCAACTGATTTTCTGATAATAAACCCTAAAACCCGACTAGATGGACATCCATTGATCTTAGGAAGGCCTTGGCTCGCTACCGCTGATGCCTATATTGGCTGTCGGCAAGGAAACATGATCATAACTAAGGGGGCAGATATTAAGAACTTAGTACTATATCCCCCAGCATAGCCAAGCATGACAATAGTCAAAACTAATAGGCACCCTATATCATATCTTACTGACAACATTAGATCTCCATTAACTATACAAGAGGCACTAGAGTTCAAAAATCAAACAGAGGATGATGCCATCAGTAACTTTATTAGTCAAACTGAACTCACATCTCGTACCCAATGTCATATGATAAAAGCAGCATTTGATAACGAAGCAGAAGAGGAACCTCTGAATGATGTGCATGACCATACAATCCCTGTCACCTCAGTTGCACATAGTAAAACAGTAGAAATCGAACCTGGGAAGACCTTAAACATTAACGCCAACCTTACACCGGAACAAGAGACAAAACTCATCCATATCTTAACAAAACATAAAAATGCATTTGCATGGGATTACCCCGATATGAAAGGAATTGATCCTCAATTGTGTACACACCACATCTACATAGAAAATGATGCAAAACCAGTTAGACAACCTCATAGAAGACTAAACCCTCATCTAAAAGAGGTAGTAAAAGCTGAGCTTCAAAAACTTTTAGATGTTAACTTTATCTACCCCATCTCTGATAGTAAGTGGGTCTCCCCACTTGTGGTGGTACCAAAAAAGAATGGGAAGTGGAGAATCTATGTGGACTATAGAGAACTAGACAAGGCAATACAGAAAGATCACTTTCCTCTCCCATTCATCGATCAAGTATTAGATACTTTGGCAGGCAAGAAATTCTTCTCTTTTCTTGACGGCTTCAGTGGGTATAACCAAATACAGGTTGCCCCTGAAGATCATGATAAAACTACTTTTACTTGTCCTTGGGGAACGTTTGCATACAGAGTTTTACCTTTTGGTTTATGTAATGCCCCTGCCACATTACAAAGGGCTATTCTTAGCATATTTGTAGATTTAATAAATGAAGGATTGGAAGTATATATGGATGATTTCACTCCATACGGAGAAGAGTTTGATCCAGCATTGGAAACACTAGAAAAAGTCCTACAATGCTGTATAGCTACCAGGCTTTGTCTAAGCTACGAAAAATGCTACATGATGATGACAGAAGGACTTATTCTAGGACATTATATTTCAGCAGCCGGTATTCAGGTAGACCCAGCCAAAATCCAAATACTTTTGCTTATTCCTACTCCTACTACTCAAACGGAGGTACGTAGTTTTCTTGGATTCTCTGGTTATTACAGAAGATTTATAGAACATTATTCACGTATTGCTGCACCATTGTATGCACTAACTGGTAATATTGATTTCCTTTGGACAGAAAAATGCGAACGAGCTTTCAATGATTTGAAAAAGCTTGTATCTACGGCCCCAGTCCTGCGTGGACCAAACTGGGATTTACCATTCCAGATATCATCCGATGCCTCAGATACAGCCATTGGAGCAGTCTGTGGTCAGGAGGAGGATAGAAAACCATATGCTATTTATTACATTAGAAAAAATCTATCCGCTGCTGAATTAAATTATACTGTAACTGAAAAGGAATTCTTAGCTGTTATACATGCTATCAATAAATTTATACATTACATCATTGGATATCCTGTCATCCTATACACAGATCATTATGCTATAAATTATTTAGAAAATAAACCTGTCACAAACGACAAAATAACCAGATGGCTTATTTTATTGCAGGAGTTCGACATTACAATCAAGGATCGACCTGGCAAAGAAAATCCCGTGGCTGATTTCCTCTCAAGAATGCCAAAACCAGTCGATGCAGCAGCAGTCGAAGATCAGTTTCTAGATGAGCATCTCTTTGCTGTTGCTGTTCAAACACCCTAGTATGCTGATGTCGCCAATTACTTAGCAGTAGGTAAGTTACCAAAACATCTAACCCCTAATGAGCAAAAACAGATTGTCCAGCGAGGTACCAGATTTTCTTGGATTGTGGGTTATTTGTTTCACACAGGGGAAGACATGCAGATCAGGAAGTGCATTCGACGAGATGAAATCTTTGATATATTGGAAGCATGCCATGACCAACCGTGTGGTGGACACTTTGTTGATCGCAGGACTGCACATAAAGTGTTACATACAGGGTATTATTGGCCCACAATTTTTAAAGATGCAAAGAAATTTGTCCAAGCATGTGATAGTTGCCAGAGGGCGGGACGACCTAGTCACTCAGATGAGATGCCCTTGAAACCGCAGATACTCATTGAACCATTTGAGCGATGGGCCCTTGATTTTGTAGGGCCAATCAACCCACCATCAAACTAGAAAACATACATTCTAGTGGCAACAGAATATGTCACCAAGTGGGTTGAAGCAGAAACCTTGCCCAAAGCTACAGAAGAATTTGTTATACAGTTCTTGCTCCATCTATTTGTGCGCTATGGCCTCCCTAGAGAGAGAATCACAGATGGAGGACCACAGTTTTCTGGAAACAGAATAGCGGAAACACTCAACAATTATCATGTTCAGCACAAAATGACCACCCCATATCACCCACAGGCAAATGGGCAAGTAGAAAGCAGCAACAAGATAATAGAAACCATTCTGACTAAAACAGTTGCATCACATAGATGCAATTGGGCTGCCAGACTACCAGAAGCACTGTGGGCTTATAGAACAACATGGAGAAGCACCACTGGCCATTCACCTTACCAGCTGATGTTTGGAAAACAACCTATTTTTCCTATAGAATTTGAAATCCGGACATTACGAATAACACAAGAAGTGGGGTTAGATTTAACCGAGGTGCAAATTAATCGATTGCAACAGATTAATGAGCTAGATGAAATTAGACTTTCTGCACTTCAACATATTGCCTTGATATAGTAGCAAAGAGCTAAGTGGCATGATGCTCTCATAAAAAACAGAGTCTTCCATGAAGGAGACTAGTCTCTTTTATATGACTCTAGATTTTAGGACTTCCCCGGGAAACTTCAGACTCGTTGGTTGGGACCATATGAAATCCAAAAAGTACATGACAATGGTACCCTCACACTAATTACCATTGATGGTTCTGGGTATACCTTTAAGGCAAATGGCCATCGAGTCTGTCTCTATCGCAAACCACTTACCCGGGAGTCCTTCTGCCAACAATTATGTCAAGATACAGATATGGAGATTCTACGGGAGGAAGACAAGCCTCCTCCACCAGTAACTCACTAAGAAGTTTTCCTTTACAATTTTTATATAATCGTTAGAATTATTTTTGTACATATTTGTTACAGCATGTTTTGATTTTTGCTGTTCCTTTTCCAAAAGGAACAACACTTTTGATTTTGGCTGTTCCTTTTCCAAAAGGAACATCACTTTTGATTTTTGCTGTTCCTTTTCCAAAAGAAACAACACTTGTGATTTTTGTTGTTCCTTTTCCAAAAGGAACAACACTTGTGATTTTTGCTATGCCTTTTTCAAAAGGAACAACACTTGTGATTTTTGCTGTTCCTTTTCCAAAAGGAACAACACTTTTAGATTTTTGCTGTTCCTTTTCCAAAAGGAACAACACTTTTTGATTTTTGCTGTTCCTTTTCCAAAAGGAAACAACACTTGAGTGTTTTTGATGTTCCTTTTCCAAAAAGAACAGCATTTGAGTGTTTTGTTGTTCCTCTCTCAAGAAGAACAACACTTGTGTGTTTTTGCTGTGTCCACAAGAAATAGCATTGTTTGATTTTCGTTGGTCTTTTTCTAAAGGAACGGCACTTGTTTGATTGTCACCAGTAATTCCAACTGCTCCTTTCTTCAAACCAGCAACCATTGTTGTGCTCTTCCTTGAAAAATCACTACTTATAAAATTTGAAATAGTTTGTTCCTTCTCAATGATGCACAATGCTGATGATCTTTCGAGTCTTTTTGAAAACATCTATCTACTTACGTGATGAAATCAAAAGCACAGTATGCAGAAATCGGTAAATCACAAATCGCTATCCTTATAAGTAACTGCCCTGAATTGGTGAAAGCACGTAAGGAAAAGACATGCTTATTTATCACCTTGTGTTGCCATTGTTCCACTAACTCTGTTTTGATTGGCTATCTCTATCATGCTAATTCTTTTATCCATGTTTATCGTTTCATCAATAAGATCAAAGAGTCTATACCTTCTTATTGGGATTTTCAGGCTTCTTCCACCATTCCTACTCTTAAGGAGTGTTGAACGACCCTTTGTGTATAAACAGGAAAGGTTCTCTATTAAAATCAAGAAAGAAAAGAGTAAATAAGCCAAGTAGTTTTGTCAAAATTGCAGGATAGGGAGTCTCATTACGAGCTTGCCTACCATGATCATCAGGATGGAAGTGAAGTGGCATTCCCATCAGGGCCACCACACCCGGGAAATGGTCCAGGAGGTATACCAAAATAAATAAAAAACCCTTGGAACAGGAGGTCTCACCACGAGCCGGCCTACCCACTATTCGCTCCTTCCTCATGAGTGGCACTATGATTAGCAGGTTACCAAGCCTGCATAGTGGCCTACAGTTTTGACATCCGATAACACTTCCTTGCATACACAAAGGACTATGGTTCGTGGGGTGAAACAAACAACTCTGCCAAGGTTATGGACACCTGTTGACAGCAGAGCTCTGTTAATGGTATTGAAGTCGTAACCTTTACACCAATGGGTAAGGAAATTAGAATCTTTGTATCTTATGATGTGATAATTTAATGACCCAACCATATACCGCATGACCATTTATTACCACCAATCATAACGGAGCTAGTGACAGTGACCGCATAAGACTCACTAATTATGGCAAATGTTTATTCCCGAACTTCCATCAACTCACCCCAGTTGCTTATGCATTCAAAAGTGATCTACCTTTTCACCTCGATTCCAGTAATACGCTGTTTTTGCGAACATGGCATATTTTTATAAGCTGCTCCATAAAGGCCTCATGGACGAAGCAGACACAGCTCCTTCATTTGACGGCAGGGACATCCTATCATACTGCGGGGGGGGGGAGTAACCTCATCATTCCCCAAAATATGTGTCATCTCATCATTTGAAAAGATCTTGTACTCGAGCGCAGCACGGCTCAACGGTATTATCATTTGCCATTTTTTTGTTTTCTTCTGCATGAATCGATGTTCAAAGTATTTCCATTATATACGCCGTTTCATTTGAATTTAAAAGAGAAACACGCCACCAGCTTCTCTACGTCTCAACGAACAACTGCTGTTCCTTTTCAGAATTTGCAAGAGAAGCCATGGGAGGAAGGTCAGTCCGCAGAGAACCACAAACATTGACTGTTTCAGCTACAGCCCGCAGAATTCTAAAGAAAGCAGGATGGTTGACTTACCTCAACCGCCTAAAGGGGTCCAACGAAACTGTGGCGAAGGAATTTTTACAAAACCTACAGGAAGAACACTCTATAATTAGAGGAAAATGAATAGAGGTCACGGACGATATAATAGTAAAAGTCACAGGATTACCAGCCGTAGGACCAATATGGACAATAAAAAAGGAAAGACTACAGAAGATTGTGGAAATCTTTCAAGATGAAGGCCATAATTTAACAGTTCGCGGAAAAGGGGTGCTACCAGCAACGTTAGGAGAACCATGGGCAGAATTGGAAAAAATTGTCCAGCGCTACATTACTTGCGAGGGCAAAAAAGATGTGGTAAGACCACGACATCTAAAACTCCTAGCTGTCCTAAAACAAAAATGCTCTGTGAATTTACCTGCATTGTTTAATTCGCTATTACATGATGTTGCACGTAGTATGAAAAAGGCACAGCACAAAGAATCTGTGGTTAGCCACCATGGATTAATCCATTTGATAGTAAGCCATAGTCTTACCCAGCAGCATAGCAGCTGGGAAGAGCTCATTGATATTATTAATGAAAAGGCGGCCACATCTGGACGCCCAGAAAAACGAAAACAAATTGATAGCACACCCCAACACCTTGAGAAACGAAAGAAGGATGCTTGCACAGCAGTGCAAGCTGAAAAACAAGCCGAAAAGAAACTTGAAGAGCAACCCGATGCTGGTACATCTGAACAAACAACAAAACGTAGGAAGTCGGCATGGCTTGCAGGGATACGAATAGAGCCAAAGAAACCTCGGGCTCGTACGAGCCAAGCAATAAAAATCATAGATGAGCAATCGACAGAGACAGATACAAAAGAAGAAAGTAACGAGGATGTAGAACAGTCCACAGGGACAGAGGGGGAAGAAGAAAATAGTCGAGAAACAAAGCAGTTCGCCGAAGAAGAAACAGAAGAGGAGGATGAAGAATAGTCAGCAGAAGAAGAATAGGATGAAGAAGAAGAAGTCGAGAAGGAAGAGAGTGAGCGGCCTGAGCAGGAGGAAGAAATGGAACAACAGGGGGGAAGCCCAGTACAAAACCCAATAGGGGAGGATGAATTGGCCGATATTCTGGCCAATATGGGCGAGTATGGCCAGCCCCTGAGTCCATCCAACCTCCAGACTGGAGAAGAGACCCAGGGAAAAGATGCACCCAAGGAAGCTCACTCAGAAGAAGTAGAAATAGAAATTTCACCCGTCCATGATGAGCAAAGAATAGAAGATGTCAGGCAGGAACAACCCGTTCCTGATCAGAATGAACCTGAGGAGAATCCGGAGGAAACAAGGGCAGAGGAAGAATTGGCCCAGGAAACAGCAGAACCAAGAAAAGTTCTTATCCCGGATCGGCCACCTCAAGAAGAAAAACCGGAAATTAGTCACACTCCAACCCGTGGTAAACACTCAGCTATTCTTTTTGAAAAATTAAGGGAAATAAGGGAACTGCAAAAAGAGAAAGGGACACTGTTAAATGTGATAGTCACGCTTCGCCAGCAGATCAGGCTTCTAACAGCAAGACAAAGGGGGATAAGGACCTCAACAAGGAAAGGTTCGGCCACACCAATAAGACCCCAGAGGAATAAGAAGCGAAGAACCGGGAGCCGTTCCACTACCCAAAACCCTGACAGAAGCCAAACTGTTGAAGGAGAAAGACAAACTGTTGCTCCTAATGAAGCAGAAGGACAAACTGTTGTTCCAATTAAAACAGAAGAACAGACTGCTGTTCCATTTGAAAAGAACAGCAGTGGGCTGGAGTTCACGTTAAAATTGAAACAAATAATAAAGTGGTTCAGACGGAGGCACCCTCTTCGGGAGTAATAAGGGTTATGAATTCCAAGCAACGTAATAAGAAAGTTCAAGTACAACTCCCAACCTCCACAGATGCATGGAAAAAGGACCCAAAAACAAGAACCCTTCACCAATATTTGAAGCAAGCCCAGCAAGAAGCAGAAAGGCTCAGGGAACAAACAGTCCCCCATGAAAAGTATGAAGAATTATAACAGCAGTTAAGAAATGTCAACTTGTCAGAAAGCCAAGCCTTTGAAGGATGGCAAAAGGAGCAAGAAAACGTTGGCAAGGTAACCCGAAGATTAGATGTAGTTATTAAACAAATGGATACCTTGTGTGCTCTGTATAATGATGTTTTAGCATATAGGTCCCCTACCAAAAATTATGCCCTGTTTCTAATGGAAAGATACTTGCAATTGAAAATTAAGGTCGTTAGGGCAGGTGCTCCTATAGAAATTAACACTATAGATGATTTTATAAACTACTGTAAGCATTATGGGGTAAAAGTACAAAGGTTATTATGTGAATTTTATCTGCATAACCTTGTACTAGAGCAAGAAACCGAGCTAAACCCTGGCCCTTTTGTTGGAGACGTTCAATTACAAGCATTCATTTCATTTGCAATCAATCAAATTAAATGGCTCAAAGCCTACAATGCATTTCAGAGACAAGAAAATGGATTATACCTATGGGTAAGAGCTAAACCTAGAGACCCGGAACAGTTATGGAGAAGTCATAGAAATCTCATGAGAACTCCGGGGGTAATTGAAGCACTAGGACCCATGCATGAGTCACTCATTCGGCAAGGGCTTGAGTTCTTTGCTTCTATCAAAAACTCTGCCATTGAAGCAGCCAAATTTCAATATCGAGTGTCTAATCCGAACATTCAGTTCTGAGAGCCATATAAGTATGAAAATTTCAAACTTGCTGCTAACCGATTCCCCCTCTATGGTGAAATTGTTTTGAGGGCAGGACCATCTTGGTTATGATATAGGTTCGGGAGTCCAATCATTTGGCATCCTGCACCTGGATACCAAGCCCTATATGAGATGCCCGAGGGACAGACGAGCCACTTCTTTGATCATCTAGTTTCGCATCATGGGTGTAGGCCTCCACACGAGATTCCATCTCCAGCCTACTCCCTCACTGCTCTGCATGTCAACTATAATGTTTTCATGAGGCCATGAAAAAGGGTAAGCTGGGGGGTGTGTGGAGTACCAAGGAAGGTATGTTTTAATGGTCATTTCGGTATCTTTTTATAAAAACTCGAAAGCCTTTTGCATGAGAAACTTAAATAATAATAAGAACTTATAACGAAATATGAGAAATTAATAATAAGAACTGATAGATGTCGTTTCTATGTGCAGGAAGGTGGAAAAGCGAAAGGTGGCCATCCAAAGAGTAAAGATAAAGACAAGCTAACTGTTGTCCCGGTGATGGGAGACCGGAGGCGAACTAGATCGACACGGATCAGCCCAAAACAAGACGCGGAGGTACCAATGCAAAACAAAAGAAGGAAGAAGTAGCGCAGCATTAACGATCCTGTGTATCCCTCATGATCTTAGATCCCGAGGGATCACTGTTTTAGCCTATTTTCTGTACCTAGATGTCTCTGTCGTCCCTCTTATAAAAAGGGATAGCATTGTTGGTTACGTGGGGAATTTCGGTGAATTTATGGGAAGTGCGTAATTTCTTTGAAGAAAGATCTGGACTATGATCTTTATGTTCTGCTGAGGATTTAAGTTTCTGTACTTTTATTGCATGCTTTAATATAGACTTGTTCACTTTTTATCTTTGAGCCTGGATTCATCTTAAGCGGTGTGCCCCTGGAGGCTAAGGGCCCGGCCCTGGAGGACACTTGCTCTTGTATTATTACGCATGGTTTCCGTGTGGTTTATTCATAAAAGTAATCTGGTAATCTGCTATGTTTTGAGAATATTTCATTACATGCTCTGTTGTGATTAAGTTATTTCATGTTCTTGAACTTTATATCATTGCTATGTTATTTTATCAATTCCTTAAGTATTGATTAATTCCTACAGGACACTATACTTTATTATAGAATCCTTCACGATTGTATTCTACATTATAACAAGTCATCGGGAAAAGTATGTTTCACATGGTCCTTGAACGTGACTATTCTTTATTATAAGATGCAGTCATATGTGTTTTAACAGAAGCAGGTTACGTATAGTGTTTCTCTATAGTATTGTTCTGTTATATCAGATTGATTGATGCTTTGCTTGAGTAGGTCTATAGTTTAAAGGATTTTATTTACTTGTTGTTCCATTTACTTGCTGTTCCATTTACTTGCTGTTCCATTTACTTGTTGTTCCATTTACTTGTTGTTCCATTTATTTGCTGTTCCATTTCCAGATTGCTAAGTTACTATTTCTTGAGGACAGACCTAGGCTGTAGTGGACCCCGGTATCTGCTACCTGGTCCCCAGACCTCTGATCTGCTCCCATCAGCTATGAAAGGGACGTGTTACTGCTACTAAGCCCTTGGCTGATGTGCTGTTTCATTTTAGTATTATTTCTTTTATCTGCTATTTCATTTCTAATCATTACGAACGATCCTAGGCTGTAGCGAGCCCAGCATCTGCTATTCAGCTCCCAGACCTTCGATCTATTCTCATTAGTTATGAAAAGGATGGGCTATTGCTGCCAAACCTTTGGTTGATGCAATACTTGGTGTGATTTGATCTTTTAAAGTAGTTAAGTTGTAGGTTTGCATTACTTTACTTGCATTGCTTTTGGATAGCTGTACTACAAGCATTACTCTGGAAAATGCTAGTGTCAGACTGAGACACCCTTTGAAATAAATAGACGATCCTGGATTGATATATTAATGTAAGGTAACTAGAGGTGAAAGAGACCCTTGTTATAGCTCTACATTTGTCCAAAGAATCCTTTGAAGAATTCTCAAGACTGTCAACCAGTCTTTCTCCCACATCATCTGCTTCCATGATATCTTTCTACACTCGTTCACTATAATGAACTCTTTCTTCTGCCATCTCCCTATCATACTCCAAATTTTTCAACAAATATTCTAGAAATGCAATTTCTCTGTGACATTTCTGAAGCATAACATCACCATCACTTACAGTCCCTGCATTCATACACAACTTGTCAGTTTGAAAACTACAAGTCTCAATAGCTTTAATTGTCGGTTCATATACCAGCTCTTCCAGCTGATCATCTTCTTCGTTCACATGAACTTCCTCTTCAACAAAACCTGTAATCACATCACAATTGTCAGCTATAAAAACACAAGAGTTCACATTATCCAGCTGATCTGGATCTGCCCAGTAATTCAAGAAATCGTCAATGATCTCCTCCTCTATTTGATCAATGGAAACCTCCTCCTCCAACTCAGCTGCTCTGAGTTGCGTACACTTCAACTATACATCCATCATTTGCTCGAGCTTCTTCAGCTCTTCCATTAACTGCATGTTTATCTATCGATCTCTTTTTTGTTGTAGCTTCTGCCACTTCACTTTCTTTCCCTTTAGTGGAAAGACCCATCCTCTATTCTGGTTTTCCTTCTCTTGCAGCCATTCCTCTAGTACCTGCAATTGTACCTTTATTACTACAATCTATTTTTCTCGAACTTCTGCAGTCATCTCATCTCTGTGGCATTCCTCTGAACCTCTTCTCTGATCCTCCATGATCGCCTCCTCCATGAGTTTCTCACTCCCCATGAGTTGTACTAGCCTTTACGACAGTAATCTCTTCTGCTGCCACTTACCTCACCAAGCTATCCTCACTCAGTATTTTGGTAAATACTTGGTTCACTGCCTCTGGAACCTTTTGAGCACTCTCTCTGCTCTCTTCAGGCTATCTCTTCAAGTCACCTTCTTCTTTAGGACACTGCAATTGTCCTCCTTATTCAGCCTTTAGCTAAATGCCAGGTTCACTGCCATCATCTTCTCTGCAACCATAAACTGTATTTACAAATTTCAAATCAGAAAAATCATCTCACCTCCTAAGATCTTACATGATCTTTTCCTCCCTGCAATCTTGTTCACTTGTGTAGTTTGCATATCAAATTTAAAACTCTAATCTTCCTTTCATCATTCATCATACAATCAAAAATATATTTCATTTCTCATTCAGAAAATAAATATTTCAACAGAGCATTCCGGCTCTGATACCAAAAATTACGCAAAGCTAGCCTGCAAATCCTAGATCTTATAACAACTATTCATACATCTCAGCGCTTTGTTCAAATCAAATCCTCAATGTCCATTTACGTGTGGAAGCTAATATCTTGTTCAAAATCTTTCACCATTTATTTCAACATTTTCATTAAAAGCCATGAAATTATATCAATTCCAAATTTACTTCTCTTCAAGAAAATTCATGCTTTGAATCCTTCAAGCAAACCCAAAGATAATATGAGTTCAAATATTCCTCAACTGGAATACATTTCATTCATAATTCTAGTCTATGCACTTATGCCCCTTTCATGTAGAATTCGTAAGATTCTATATTTAATTCAAATTAAGCTGCATAACAATATTTTGATTTGAGCTTAATACAAATTCAAGTTCCCATTTGATAAGCGCAATTTACCAATTCACTTGCCCATGACAGTTCCTATAAAAAAACTTAGAATTTGATCAATCATACCTATCCATCTGACAATGGATACAGATTGTGTTCAACTTCAACGATCTGGAATATGTATCAGTTCTTACAACTTCTGAATGTGTTCAAAAACTTAGCACATTACACTTGAGCTGTATGAATACTGCTTCACAATACTGACAACATTTAAAACTCAGTGCAGAGCCTACTTACTCTTCAAAGCATCAATACACTTACCATTAATGCTGTGCTTACTCTGCGTTAACCATTTATGACAACCCAAAATCAAAGGAACAACGTCCTGCTCACATTCATCAACTAACGCTTCCCACATTTTATCAGATTCGAATGGGTTTGTTTAATGCCGCACTTCTGGTTTATGCAATCCGCCATCATTCTGTCTGTACATTGCATTTTCACGCTTCTGTACTAATATTCATTACAAATAACTTTCAATCGATGGATATCAGATCATCATCGATTCAATGCTCTTCCTTCCACAGTAACCACAATAAAACCGTGGTTAATTTCAACGATTACCACTCTCCGTTAACAAATTCCGGAAATTGTTATACTCTTCTTTGACCCTTGAGATCGTCGCTATTATCATTTCATAATTCTCTCTATCGAATTCAATTAATTACAATTGGAGTTTCTGCTTTCAAATATAAATTAACCAGAATTTGATGTTTCTGGCATTCCCAAAAGCCCATCGATTCTTCAATACAGATTTAAAATTTTCCAGTTCAATTGAATTAAGGCTCTTATACAAAATCGATATCACCATTTGCCTTTCAATCGATATCACTGTTTACCTTTCAACCGATTGCTCCTCTATTCAACACAGACTTTTGCTACTTGACATTCCAAACATAAGTCGAATTATCTAATTCTGGATTGTTGTGCTTGAAAATCGATCCACAGATCTGAGATTATTAACCATTGGTTCTTCTAATGCGGACAAACCTTACAATCTGAAACGCTTTCCAATACCAATTTAAAACCTCTTCACAAATTAACATTGCAATTAATTGATTAAAACTTTTGTATCGATTTCCATATACATTGTCGAACATTTAAATGGGAACATCGTTCAACATAATCTTAATTTGCAGGAAGAATATCATTTAACGAGAATAGCGCCCTATCATATGCTTCATCGCTTCAATGCTATATTCTTATACATACAATCTATCAATGCTCTATACACAGTGAATCGACTTCTTCCCAATTGGTATTTAAAATCTTAAATTGCACTGAACTTCGGTTTCATTTCAATTACAGAAAATGAATGCAAATCCACCAATAAAGATTTAAACATAGCTTCAACCACAATTAATAAAAAAATACTTACAATTCTGGTTTGGCCTGATATCCGTAATCTATGGCCCTTACAAACTGCCCAAAGGCATCCAATCAGAAAAAACCTCTCACTTCTCTACTAACTCAATGTCCTGTTCTCTCAAAACCCCTTCCTATTTATACAATTTTAAAAAATGGTCTAATTAAATGCTCAATCCCCTTAATATCTCAACAAATCCCTAAATCTCTCAACATCCCTAAAAGATATATTCTCATCCTTTACCTTTTATGACAGCAAGAGTGTCATTTCCAAATTGGACATTCTTCTCCTTTTCTAAGGCATTATATGAGTGGAGTTTTTATTTGTCACCTGTCATCTGTTTTGAGCATCAATTGTCGATGTATCACTGATTTTGTTGTCCCTCTGCATACAAGTCTATACCACATATTTCTGTTTGAGATTCTTTCCTTCTCCATATCTTTGTATTTAACGGAGTTTAAATCTTTTGAGATGATTGCTAAAATTTTCTCCTGCATTCAGATTCTTCATGACCAAAGCTATTACAGATTGAACATTCTATTTCATTTTCAAGAAGAGAAAAGTTATTATAGGAACTTTTCTTGACCCCTATTGCATTCCTTTGATTTTGTGCTTCTATAGTCATGATGGTTTTGTGAGCAACACATTGAGCAGATTTGTGTCCAAAATTATGACATGAAAAACATTGCCCATTAAACTAGTTCCTGGAACTATCGAATCTATTGATCTGGTGATTGTAGTTTCTATTGGTATTCATCTTTAGAGAAAATTAAGTATAATTTACTTGAGATTGGTTGTGGCTTCTGTTCATCCTTGGAATGAATTGAGTCTGCTTTACCTGGTGATCTACTTTATGCCTTTGCTGATGATTGTCATATTGTTCACTGATCTTTGCTGCATCAAGATAACTTTTAGTGGAGGTTGATGGCTTCTATGATTGAGATGCTTCTTCAATATATCCAAGACATGTCTTTATCAGAGGAGAACACTACACTTTGATAATTTCATTAAAGGTTTCTGATCTTTTAGAAAATCTAAGATTGAGAGATTTCATTTTCTCAAGATCCTTTCTTATACCCATAATTTCACATTCTAGTTTTTCATTGTGTTTTTCTTTTTCTTTTTCAGCAAGTTGGTATGTCAAGGTATCTATAATCATATTCTTTTCTTCTAAACAGATTTTGAGTTTAGAAATTTCTTCATGAAGGTCATCTTCTTCTAAAGCATCCCAAAAATTATCATCATCATAAGCCATTAGAAGTCTATAGTCATTACTATTCTCATCTTCATCACTATTTGATAAATCATCTCTATCTTCATGAGTATAGTAACTTCATTTATTTACAACTTGTTTTCTATTCCATTTTGCATGTTCCTTCGCTTTTTCATTTTTATCTTTATGAGGACATTGGCAACATAATGACTGACTTTGCCACAAGCAAAGCATTTGAAGGGTAGCTTACCTCTAAATCTTCCAAAACCCCGTTGAAGCTTCTTGACAAAGTTTACCTCATCTTCTTCTTCTGAAATATGTCTTGATTCATTGTGTTCTTCCTTTCCTTTTACTGAAGCTTTAAATGTGTCTTCTCTTATATATGATGGACCCACTTTTCTCATCTCAAAGGCAGTTAAAATTCCGTGAAGCTGTGTCATAGTGATAGTTTGCAGATCATGTTTTTCTTCTATGGCAGACACTTTTGAAATTTAGAAGACAAGGATCTCAAAACTTTCTCAACTAAGGTAACTTCCTTTATATCTTCACCCATATTCTTCATACAATTAACAACATCATCTATACGTAAGAAGTAACTAGCTATAATTTCATCACTGTGTATTTTAAGAGTTTCATACTGAATTCTGAGAGTTTGAAGTTTAGCATGTTTTACCTGAGAGTCTCCTTCGTAGCTCAGAATGATTTTGTCCCATATTTCTTTGGCTGGTTTGAGCTGCATGACTTTGACAAACTCTAATTGTGACAAACTTCATAATAAGGTATTGACAGCTCTAGCATTGGTTTCATATTGCTTCTTACCTGCACTATTTGTAGGAATTGTTGTTGGAAATGTATATCCTCCTTCCACAATTTCCCATACATCTGTTCCAAGTGATTGTAGATAGGTTGTGGTTCTTATTTTACAATAAAAAAAATTTCTCCCATCAAAGATTGGCTGTTTGATGGATCCCACACTTTCTTGATTACTCATGATGATGGATCTCCCTTCAACCAATCAAGCTTCTTCTAAAGTACTTTCTCTAATTCCAATTGTTGGAAATAATACAAAGAGGGGGGTGAATCAGTATTATCAAATCAATAATTTAATTTCCCAAATAGATTTATATACGCTACTTCATCTAAGTGAACTAGCATGTACATGAGACTATACTTAAACCAACCAGTGTATATGCAGAGAACTTTTGATTCAATCAGTTTATCATGTATTGAAATTTAATCAGTATATTAGAGATTTATTAGACAATGCAGTAAAAGCAGAATAAAGCATCACACATGAACACCAAGACATAAGGTGGAAACCGAATGTGGGTAAAAACCACCTACTGCGATCATCTTTATATTCCTTTAATAATAAGAAAATATGTTTACAATCTTGTACTAGTGCAGACTCATACCAGTACGTAGGCACCCACCCGCAGAAGGCTACAACCTTCTCTCATTCTTTAGTTACTACGAGAAGGGAGCTTCAACCCCCTAGCTCTTGTACTACCCAATATGTTTACTAGTACTTAGGTGCCACCCTACAAAAAACTCCAATCTTCTACCAGGGACCACGTTTCATGAATTTTCAGAATGGATACTCCTGGAACACAACACCACAATCTGAAAGCTGCATTTCATTCAATTTTCATGCCGGACCAATCAACAAAATCATAAATGCAATACAATCATCAAGTACATATGTATCAACCAATCACTGAAACTCAATCATCATAACCTGAATATGATCATTCAAAATACTGTCACCAGAATATATTCACTAGAACCTATAGAAAAACCCAGAACTCTGTAACAACGAATAGAAACAACTAAAACATACTTCATAAGGTATACAATACTTCCATGTGCCGAACCAACGTGTATATGTGCTTTTATCAAAGCCAACCAACATACACATCTGTAAATATTAATTCATAATTTTACAGCTACTCCAGACTTCAATTATACCCAGATCATAACATTTACAGAATAACATGTGTGTCGGTACTGAGATCTAGACTATACATGATCAAACCATATAATGATAATTCACTTCAAGCCTTAAGATCTTGATCTATTATTATATCTTATCCCTCATCAACCGCTAAGGTTCATCATTGGTTTAGATCAAGCAAAGCACCATTAGGCCTATAACCTACATATTAGATTTCACACTTCATCAGATATTCGATACTTGCACACCTTGGCCTAATGATCTTCTCCTCATTATATAGTTTTAGGCCTTTCTCAATACCATGGGTCAAAACCACTTAGGACCAATACCTTGGACCAAATACCTAGGGTCAATACCTCAGACCAATACCATGGATCAAAATACCTTGGACCAAATTCCTCGAACCAAAAACTTAGTTTTCCAACAATTACACGCTTTTCCTTCTGTGAAAGTCTATGTGTACGTATAGGCTACTTGCATTCAAGGAACCTGCGTGTATACGCAACTTGGTCCAGGTGAACCTCCGTATACCTCTCTTTCTTCATTCTTTGTAATCTAATCTGTAATTCTTTGTTGTTGACATGCTACACCGTGATCTTTCATCTGAGTGAGTTGGCATCAAGGACAACACCTATATCATAATGCCAACAATGAGGGTTATTTTCCTTAGGCTTTTGAACTTATTAATTTATTTTATGCATGCAATATATAAAATCGAGAAAATAGATAAAATACACAAATACAATCTCTCACAACCAAAATAACACAAGATATGAAATGTGAAACCCTTTTGTGAGAAAATCCAGTTGGAAGTTATGGTTGCTTCGCCCTTGCTTTTTCTTAATGGAAATGGATGATGTACAAAGGAGTAATAATGTGTCCCATAGGATACAAAAATATACAAACCCTCTCTAGTTTCTCTCCCTATATCTACTCTTATCTACTTTTGTCATCTATTGAACAAGGTGCACACATAATGGAACCATGTTTCCCCTTAGTGTCTCGATTATAACACAACCCAATAACATATGAGTGCTTAAGTTTGAATCCTTCAACACTTATGTAGAGTTATGATATCAACTCTTCTAGATTCGCCTTCATTGTAATCATGTGGATATCCCATTTTCCATGAATAATGGGGTTTGACGTGGCATCCTCTTGATTCATGGTGGTCAAAATAGGAAGGTTAACTTCTCGGTGGCATAACTTTAGCATACAAATTCCAATTAAGATCTTCTAGAAATAATAGGAAAGGTTTCTATGTGAAAAATAGTGCTAGGGGGTGAAGCACTTATGTGAAAAAATATCCAACCCAAAAGATTCCATTTTATGCCTCAAACCACTTTCAGAATATTTCAAACCCCTATTTGCCACATCGGGACCCACAAGTAAAAGTAGTCGTATGAGTTGATTTTTTCACTTTTTCCACTCTAAAAGGATTAATATGGATGATAAATAATGTAATGATTTAATTTAAATCATCAAGTTTCAACATCACTAATATATATTATGATTTGGGACAAGGGGGAGAAAGTTATTTATAAAAGGTCAAAGGGCTATAACTATGCTTATTTTTACAATCACTTAAAGGACAATTACTTAGTGTTTATTTTTTGGTCCACCTTATGTAATTTGTTGGGTAGAAGTGAAATATACACCATTGTAATGCATGTCTCAAATTAATCCCTATGACTAAAAGTTCACAAGCAACAAGTTCAAGGAACCTCTAATTCGAGGATAAATTTATTGTGGCAATTCTCAAAATTTCAACACTTTCTCATTATTCCTTCATCTCTGTTCCATGTCCATGTAAGTGTTTAATCATTCAAATGAAATAGTTTTTACCTACTCAAAATCCATAATTCTCTCCCCATTTTGGCTTGTGATTTATGATATATTAT
>APFE030030933.1:0-13192 GCA_000404065.3 Pinus taeda | reverse complement strand
CCCTGGAAGGAGCTTGCACAACACCAAGGCTCAGGTTGTAATGGTTCCTTTGATTATTTAATACAAATAAGTCCTTTCTTCTCAATGATTTGTTAATGAATTATTTCATGTATTCCTTGGTCAATATGATAGATATGCTTTATTTTATGATGAATATTCAGATGCTATGTAATCGTTTGCTTTGTTAGTGTATGCAGGTCTGAAAGTGAAGGAGGAGCTCATCTGGATCAGCAAGGCTGGACTGCTACAACAAGCGTGGGACCTAAGTAAGATCGAAAACATTTGAATTCTCATAGAATGATGTGTATCTAGAGAAGGATAGCTCTTGTTTGGTTTGTTTGTCATTAGAGAGTCTTAGACTCCTAGGAAGGTTGGATTTGTCCGCAAATATAACTCATTCCGTGTGACACCTATGTTCAGATATGAATTCATGACCTGCATATTTCATGTTCTCAATATGTTTGACGGAATGATTGTCATGGTTAGGTCAGGTTAGGTCGGGTCCTTGATAAAATTTTTCATTAATTGCTTTTTCCTTGTGTCATTCATCATTCTAGAAAATTTTATTAAGTTTTGGGCAGAGTTTTGGATATTAAACCCTCAAAAGTGGCTCAGATTCTGGGGTCACATGCTCAGAACTAGGAAATTTAGACTGTAGTCACTAGGAGGCAAGGTTATTCATGCAAATGGAGGGTTGTAACTGCTAGATTGCCTTGTTATGCAAGCGAGTGGGAGTCCAAATAACTAAAAAGGCAAGTTAGCTCAAGGTTTGGGAATCTAGAGTGGTTGTCTAGCTCTTAGGGGTCCTATAGCTCTTGAGGAAGGTTAATAAAATTTTGGTTTGTTGATTCCACTTCCTTAATTGACTTAGAAGGTTGATTCATGTCATAGTATCCCTTAGCTCATGTTTACCAGCCAGTGAGAGTTGGTAGATATGGGAGGAGGTGTTACATAAACCAGAAGAAGAAATCAACATGTCAACACATATGGACATAGGAATTTTAGGTGGAAATCCAGTACGGGAGAAAACCATTGTTGTTTTCATTATGTCTTCTTCTTATTATTATAAATAAAGTGTTCTTAACTTTTTTATTGGCGCAAACTCTTACCCATACATAGGCTCCTACCTATAGGAGCCTACAACCTCCATAAGTTCTCCAAATCCTACTGGAATGGAGATACTACCCCTTAATGAAGTTTACCAACTCTTACTGGAAGGAAGCTCCTACTCCTTCACTAAAGTCTATGACCCTCAGCACCTTTGTGGACCACGTTTCAAAATTTTCATACTAGATCCACCTTTCTCAATCAATCATCAAAACTTTTAAGACACCACCCCCACTAACCATATACCAAGATACCAAACACTGAATAACAATATTGAATACCAATATACCAATCATTGAGTCATTGAATACCACTGCAATGCTATCAACACCAAGCCAAATCTAATAAATCATTTCAAATGTCAAGTTAACCAAGGCATAACCCTATGAAACCATATTAATTCAAATCCTGTTAAGTACCAAGTATGCTCATCAAACCCTAATTTACCAACACTATCAAATGAAAAGCGAGATAACTCATCAAACATACAATGACAAAGCCAAATATCGAGTCAAATATTCACTGTCAAATTCAATGTCAAACTCTAGCAAGATATCATCTATCACATCCATTGTCATAGAGAAACCGACCAATCTAAGCCAATACTGATAAAACCATTCATATCTTAATATGTAACATCACTGTTAGGAAACAAACTTATCAAATTCTTGCTACCATATTACATCATCATCATGATCATAAAGCTTCAACGAACAGTAGCATATATATCAAGTTCATTAATAATATTTGTCATGATACTTTTGTCACTCTTTCATTGCATACCCTCCAATAAAATATCAATCAAGAAATAGAATATTTATGATACAAGAAACCATGTAAGCCTCACTGCAGTAATTATCTATCTACACTTTCTTTATCTCTGCCATGTGGATCATGTAATAGAACAATTCAATCAAAATCCTAGTCACAATATAACCAAGAATTGATCTCTTCATTCATTGAGAATTACATACACCATTCAAGTCATTGATCTTTGAGAACTAATCATCACTGCATAAAGTATCAAGCACACAAGTCTAGATCCAAATTTTCAATACAGAGTGTCATTGTCTTTATTCCTCTGTCACAAGTGTTATGCTAGCTAGGAAAGGTGTCAAGGATAAGAGTCTTCAAACCTTGTCACCAATCCAACATACAATCTCTAATAACCAAGAAAACTTATCCATACAACCAAAGCACATACAGTCACATCATTCACTTAATAATGTATCTCTGCAAACACATTCAAGTCATTACGAGCATATGGCATACATTGTAATGATAACCAATACCCTTGGTTTATCATTTAAAAACACATCAAGGAGAATCATTACATTCTAATCTTCACACACACACACACACACACACACACATACATGTCCAAGCATATAGATATCTGCAATCTAATCATTATAATGCAATCTCAAGACACTGCCATAAGCCTCTATCTATTTAGCCAAGAAATCATCATTGCATCCTAACATCAGATAGAAAACAAATAGAAAAATATATTTATGCCATTGATACACATAAGAGGATTATATTTGTAAACAAATAATAACCATGAACTAATCAACACAGTAGTCCCTTCATATTCTCTATCATCTACCTTTTCATACTACAGACTCTTCTCTACATCATAAAATAATTATATATAATAACCTCTGTTTCAGATCTATGAAAACAAGGAAATTAACACTTCACCGTTCAAACTATCTCTTATGCAATGGCATCAAAAAGTCATCTCAACCTCTGCAAAAACCCTTCCAAAATTATATGCAAAATGATCTTATAATCCTGAAATAACATAGTTATATACATGTATTGTTAAGATATCTCATTGATCCTTGTCTAATGCTAATATTTGTAGCCAATACAAACAGATCTCTCGCAATTGCAATTAATTAACAACAACACACTCTAGTAGGAATACATTTTCAATGAATCAATTAGTCTCTGCATAAATCCTCCATACAGATTAGTATGTGCGCATAGGTATGTAATATCTGCAAAGGATTTTCTTATTAAGACACATCACACCATTAAAAAAACTTTGGCATTGTAGTTCAAGAAACATATTTGGCATTGTAGTTCAAGAAACATACATCTCCAAGATTCAATAAATACAAGAAACATAATGGAGAGTGTACTAAGGAAACAATATACTTTAGATCATTATTTTCACTGTTAGATAGAGTAATTGGTAGCTTAAAAGCATTGAAAGGAAGATTCATTTGTCCTCCATTTTGCCTGAAATAAACAAACCAAATAAGAAGATCTTAGATCTATCAATGCTATATCTTTTTCTTTCTCCCTAGTGCTTGCCAATTACAAACCAAATTCACCACATAGAACTCATATAATTCACTAATGATGCTCCTATTCACTCCTCTATTTATATCCTTTTGATCTCCCAATACCATAGGAAAAAACCAATGTATTTTAGACTAATAATTTTGACCCTATAAATTTGATCCTACGCGCACAAATCCATGGGTGAAACCTTAGTTTCGCTCTTGGTATTTTATTTTTCTCACCTACAAGCATGGCCACATGGAGGATAAAGGGAATTATTGGCTGCATTCACCCTGTTAGCATGTCTTTTGTGTGTCTGGAGACCTACAACCACCTTGTTGAGGCCTTCCTGCCATTGGTTGGGGCTTAGTGTGTGGAAAATGTAACTCCTCTCAATCCAAGACTTGGCATACTTCTTCCCACTGCTTTGTAACACTTGCACAGATGATTTTATCTTCTGCAATCTTCATCCAAATCTATTGGGCACCTTGCACTCTTGCAACTACTGATCATGGGAACAAATAATTTCTAACCATCATGAAGATATCATAGTGAACAAACAATTAGAGACATACGAAAACTATGATAATCCATATAATCCATGTAGGAAACCAAATTGTGATGAGGTTGACATCAAGGACAACTCATAAGCCATAATTCCAACATAGATATTGAAATTGTTTGAGACCCAAATGGTTGGATAGAAGAAACAAAAAAATATATATGGTAAAACTTTCATATATTGAGCTATTGTATTTTTAGATTTACAAGTAGCATAGGTTAGGGTGTTTGTCTAGTCTTGAAACTAGTCTTTATCAATAATTTTGAGTAAAATAGTAATATTTGAAGACTCTAAGGTCCAAATTGAGTGTCACCAATACCCTTAGAAATAACATATACCAAGGTGGTTCAAGTCCAAATTTTAGAGGAAAAAATGAAAACTATGTGGCTTGGCAGTCCATACAAGTTCACTCTCATAAAAGGAACCAAAAATAACATACCTTGGTAACTTGCCCATATTTTTCTCTTAGATAACTAAAATAATATATGATTTGTGGGATTTTGAGTAAGATGTGTCATGATATTATAAGAACACATTTTATCAAATGTGTAAGGAGCCATTCTGGGGTCCTTAATCATAATAAAATTTCCACGATTGCACGATATATTTAACAACTCTACATATTTGACAATATCATATCAACAACATATTTAAAAATTCATTTATGGATATTTTATTTAATAAAACAACTACATGAATACTTGGTTACAGTGGCTCGGTTGTGATGCACTTTCTAGGAAAACCCAATTGAATATGCCATCCTGCTAATTAGGAAATTCTATCTAAATTCCTAGCCTAGAGAACCTCCATAGGTTCCTTAGCCCTTAGATCCCAAGTTGACTTTGTAGCCATAGTGCATTGTAAATCCTCATGCCAACACCCATCTAATTTCCAACGCAAAAAAACTGTCACGCTTTGTCACATCCAAAACCTCTTCAATCCCCAAGTACCAAAATCCACTCCTTCTACCCCCTCCAAGTTTCCCCAAAGCCAAAGGAAAAATCCCATCGAATCACCATGGCCTTCCCCTTTATAAAAGCAACCAAACATATTTGGTTCTCTCATTCCACAACAACCTATCCTCTTAACTTCAAATTAATTTTAGGTGATCATATCTTGATAGGTCATAAAGATAATAAAATAACAAAATAATGACCATAAGGAATAAAATAATCATATTTTTTTAGGTTTATTCAAATGAAAATGGATTCGAGAGAATCCTAATTAATCCAGTATTGATATTAGCATGGTAATTATAAATATGTATTTACTTATTAACCTTGATTAATGGTTAATCATTTAACTAACCACTAATCAAACTTAAGTATTAATCAATATTAATACTAATAATAGGATACTAATGTATTCATGCAAGTTGTGGGTATGTAGCTAGCATATGCATACCTCATACGCATACTAAGAATATTTTTAACAATCAATCACATAAGTAAATAACTCAATAGGTAGGTTAATGAACTAACACAAGGTAATAGGACTAGGGAATGGGAATTACATACACTCATCCTTCATAAAACTTTGTCTCAAGCTCAAAGTCAAGAGGATACAAGTAATCAAGAACTAGTATGACAATCAGGCATTAAAAAAAGGAGAAAGATGTAGTAACCAAAATTTAAGTAAATCAAACAAGGATATCACTTCCCATATAGAGTCTCCAACTAACCTACAACCTCCTACTTTTTCTCCCATCCTATCCATCCTTTGTTGCAATATACTATGTCATCACTTATTTTGATCTAACCACGGATATAACCAAAGTGATAGAATAATTGACTATATAAACCTAAATTCTTCATTAAGAAACTTACAATCATCATCACACATGTGAGGGAGTGTGTCAATCACTGAAATCCCACAATTCCAGCCTTGGAGGTTACATGGTGGAAAATTCCTCTACCCCTCATCAAGAACTAGGGTCAACACCCTATCATGGACCACACTAAAACAATGGTTTGGATGCTTTTCATCAAATAATTCAATCAGGAAGTGACTTCACTTGCAATATGCACCATACCCCATATCATTATATTGCATATTAAATATATACAAGATATAATAGAACAATATACACCATACCATTCCTTATTGGATATCTTGAAATTCACCAATTAATATCATGGATATTTGGCTATCACATAACCCCCCTCCAATCTATAGGTTAGTTCTCATCTAAGCATGCTCATAACAGCAATATATAGACATGTGATCTTAGTCATCATATTATTAGATATAGTATCCATGTACCAAACTTTCTCAATTAATATTAGCATGATGTAAGTAAATAATGCATCATATATATCATAAATTAAATCAATCATACATCAAATAAATCATTCTTAGAATAAGTCATAAATAATATAAATCATACATCATGTATTTTAACCAACTAAAACATAATTCATCGAGTGTTTTATATAAGTAATTTCATTTTTCCAATTTGAAATACATTAATATTACATAGCATTCATAAAGTAACAACATGAAAAATGCATATAGGGCCTCAATATAAGTAGCCATTTAGGTTAAAATGGGAACCACATAAGGTCAAAAAGTGAGGGATAGTCTAAATGTATATTCTTTTCCCTCTCAAGTAAAAGACCTTGGTTTATACTTGTTCCATTGGACCCTAACCTGCTCCACTAATCAACACTTGAGATGTCGAACTCTATGATCTGATATTTCTAATGGTTTGACCATAACAATTCCCATGTATAAGACTTGCAATTCCCTCCAATTGAGTTTGTGAGATTCATCAAAAACATAATTTCATGGAAAAAATGCATAATAAATTCATGAGTTTTATGCAAGATGTGGCAGTATGTAATATCCCTTTTCAGGGATATCCCTCAAACACAAGCAAACTCCAACCAGAGATGGTCTGGGAGGGCATTTACCAGATATGTCACCTCTAAAAAGAGGATGAGATCTGGAGGCTACCTGGCCCTTTCTAGACTTTTTCTAAGAGTATAGGAGAAAAACACACAAGTGATATAGTAGCCGGGAAGCTCAAGAGATAAAAATAACAGTAGTGCAACATACAATAATGTATACACGGAATATAAGCAGATACTCAAGAAATGCAGAGGGAAATGCTAAGTCATTTTATTATACTGAGTGATGGAAAGAGTACAGAAGGTGATAAAAAAAAATAGCACCTCGACTTTCACAAGGCAAGTGAAGAAATACCCTCAGAATGGTAAGGAAATGGCCTCTCTCTGAACTACGTCCAAGTTGCCAAAGAACTGTTATGCTGCTACTACTGCTGGAATTAAGTGAGGATTTGGGGTTGTTCCCCTCTTCAGAAAATGCTGAAACTCTGGAATCGACCTCTACTCAATAGACCCAAAAAAGCCCAGAAATATTTTCTAAAATAGCTGACCCCTGGAAATCACCCCCTCGAGGATCTACACTATGCCTCAAGGCTTTGCACTGCCACTAAAGAGAATCCTCCAAAACTCTGCCCCAGACTCTGCCAAAATCCTTCAATATGCAAGAGCTAATCCCTTGCTCAATCTCCAAGCTCAAATCCTCCACATAAAACCAATTCGGAGCTCCTACCAAAAGAGACTGCGTCCTCCTCTCTCGAGACTGCGCAGTCATCAAAATGCTCAGTTCTTCCTCAACTCCAAAGATCAATTCTCCTACAAAAGATTGATGAAGCCACCTTGCTCGAGCAAGCACTCAAAGTCCCTTAGGGCTAAGGGTGAGATCTCTGCATGGAGACACTCGATGCACTAAACAGTGCTGCAGATAGGCTAAAAAGCCAACGTGCTCTAAGTCAAAGTGACTAGCTCAAATGCAACATAATCCAATGCCAAAATGAGGAGGCTCCTCTCTCCTTTATAGCGTTGGCCTCTCTCAAAACCCTAAGGCCCACCTCCTCCAACGTAGCCTCTATCTTTCCACGTGCTCCTCTCCATCTGTGCAGTCCCTTCAAGTGCCTATGTGGGCCCCCTTCTCTACGTGGTCCTTTGGCTCCCTTGGCTCCCCTTTTAAGTTACAACATTGTGCTACTAGGGAGTGACTTTATTCAAAAGGTGAGTTATGTCCCCCTTTTCTCACCTTTTTATTTATAAATAACTATAGAAGGAAAAATTGAGCAAAATTGAATATTCCAATTAGCCATGGCTAATTAGGAATATTACACAGTACAAGCCTATAGGAAACTAATCCAATTTTCTCTTTGATCCTAAAAGGTGCTAGAAATCTAGGTGAAACTTCATCCTTTTCCCATACTGAATAGTGATCTTGTTGGGTCGAATACAAATAAAAACTTGGTATCCCACTTCATAAATTTAATCATTCCTATGTGCATCACATAACTCTTATGTATATCATGTGCTTCCTTTAACCTTTGTTGAATCTGCTTTACATTCTAAGGTACTTCTCCCATCAAGTTTGGTTGTCCATTGCGTACATTCTAAGAATGTATTTCGTAACTTGATTACTCTTTTAGTATGCCCATCCATTTCTAGATCATAATGTATTTCTCAAGTTTAGCTAAGTCCCCAATGTTGACTACAAACATATTCAAAACCTAAATGTAAATAAAGGTTCCCAATTAGAAATGACCTTTGTTGGTAACCCATGTAGTTAGATAACTTCACTTATAAACACTCATGCCACATCAGTGACATCATAATTGTCTCTCATTGGGATGAAATAGGAACTTTTGGTCAACTTATCAACTACAACCAAGATGTAATTGTGCATTTGTGACATGAGTGGAAAAGCCACAACAAAATCCATAGAAATGATCTCCCATTTAGAGATAGGAATGTTATGTGATTGTAGGAGTCCTCATACAAAATGTAAGGACCCATTCCAACATCCTCAATCATTATAAAAATTTCCACAATTGCACAACATAAAAACTCCACATATTTGAAAGTAACATGTCAACAACATATTTAAAAATTCATTTATGGGCATTTTACATATTTAAAAAATAAGAAGAATACTTATTTATAACTTCTTGGTTGTGGTGCTCTTGTTGGGACCATCCGACTAACTATTCCACTCTACCAACTAGGAAAGTCTATCTGACTTCCTATCCTAGGGAACCTCCAAAAGTTCCCTATCCCTTCGAGCCCAAGTTCAAAATACAGTTGTAATGTGTCTAAGATTCCCATTCCAACATCCATTTTGTGTCCAACACCAAAATTCATCACTCTCTATGATAACCAAAACTCCTCCAATGCCCAAGTACCAAAATCGACTCCTCCTTCCTTGTCTAAATTTCACCAAAGCTAAAGGAAAAATCCCCTCAAACCCCCATGGCCTTCCCCTTCATTAATGCCACCAACCTTCATTGGTTCTCTCGAGCCATTCCCACCTATCCTCTTATGTTGGCTTAAGGGGTCCTGACCTAGGTTTGGAGTTATTTGTGCCAACTAGCAAAACCCTACAATGCTGACCCTTTCGGAAACAACCTGCGTTATCCCGAAGTAGTATTGGGAGATGCAAGAACCAAGTTTCTACATCTAGAGATGATGTGATGAGTTTCTATAACCTAGATATGCCTTCATGCAGATCTAATCCTTCGCTAGATCCTAAACCCTAAAACCAACCTTAATGATCTTCAATTTCTTGTGAAACCCTTCCATTGCGTTATTCGAACCCTAAGAATATAGCCCCACTACATTCGCACACATAAGCATCTTTCTAGGGCTTTGTGGCCTAGATATGCCACCGTGCAAACTTATCTTCTCTTTCAACAACTATCTTAGTTTAGATCTATAACTTTGGGAATATCATTCAATATCTTTACTAATCATAAACATATTTAGGTAACCTAATTTGCATAGAGAAAACACATTAACTCATGGAAACAATATTTAAAGCAATATTAATAGGTAAATAGATAAATAGATAAAAAACAGATGCATATATTTCCAACCCAAAATCAATATTTATTAAATAGAACCTTCCCAGTATAGACTTCAACTACCTTGTGCACTTAACTGCAGGGGTTGATGCACTCAGTTGTGGACTCTTCGAGGCCTCCGTGCACTCAGCTGCAGAGCATTTCCTTCACTACTGATAGGAATAAGCCTTCCTGTCTATCAACCATTTACAACCTCATTCATTCATTCATCTCTCTATTCTTATCTATCAAAATTTATCTCTAAGACTCGACTCAACTATTTATAGATTTTCTAATATAATACCATGGCCCCTGGCTCATGGGTGAGTCTTCAAAACCGACCAAAACAAGGGGCTAAGACCCCTTTGACTCCTATCTATCTATGTGCTCCACATCCATATTTCACAGAGACTTTACATTGTTTACAAAATTCCTTACAAAAAATGGCTTAATTAATTCAATTCTACTCTTGGGGACCCCATCCCAACAAGCCACAAAGATTGTGACTCACCCTTGAGTCCCTTAGCTGGTTGTTCCACTTTTTGGCAGAGTTTTATTACTACCTTGGTCAATGCTTGAAGCTATGTAGTACTTTGTTTTGCTGCTTTTTGTACTTCAAAAACCATTTTCTCTGTGGCTGGCCCTTCCATTGCAAGTTGTGTAGTCCATTAGGTTTGTTTCATGGCCTTCAGCTTCTCATGAATATTCTATGAAAGTTGGATGGCTTCCTTTGTCCAAGGGTGAATTCAGTCTCTTAGTAGCGAATAATTTTGCTGCAACTCCTAGATCTGCATCTGAATCACCTTGCCTTCCTACAAGCATGTGAAGCACTGGATTGGTGCCAACGTTGGCACAGTCGTACTGATTTAATCATATTTTTGTTGCGCTTCCTTGATCTCTGTGTTCAACTGTTGCAACTTAGGGTCCTCCTACCCTCCAACATTGTCTAACACTTCATCTATAAGCAAGTTGGAAATGAATCATGGACACATGCCTCATTCAGCTTTCATAGATCTACGCAAATCCGCATTTCCCCTTTTCTTTCTTCACTTGAACTACCATCGAGCTTACCCAATCTCACTCTTCGAGAGGTTCTATAATGCCAGCATTCAACATTTTATCCAGCTCTTGGAAAACCTTCTCCTTATACTTTGGATTAAGGCGATAAGGCCTATGTTTGACAGGCTTCACATCTGGCTTCAGTGTGATCTGCATAACACCCAAACCACCAAGTATGCCCTTTAAATCTAAAAAATTTGGTGGGGAAGAGATCCTGGTATTTGCACAGTAATTAATCAACTTTTTCTACTATAGCATCATCCCAATAATCTCCAATATTTGTGAACTTTGATTCTACCTCAGTGCCAATGTTTACCTGTCTTGTTTTCAAAGGTGCAGAGATGTCTGGGCTCTCTACTTGTGGTCCTTTTATTATGCGATGCCCTTTTGTTTCTGGGATATTGAGAGTCCTCGAGTCTTCTTCCTCCTCTTCAGCGGTTATATTATAGCATTCCAATTTGTGGCACAACTGGGTGCTCCAATCAGGTTGGGTCCATTCCATAGGATCCTTCAGCGTCTTGAAGATAACCACTTTAATCTCCTGAAGCAGTTCTTCGATGCTTGCAAGAACGTCCTCGAAGCTGAAAGTCAATAGGAAAATTTCTCTCAATACATCCCACTTTATAGTGTCATGGCGGAGCTCTGTCTCGAGATACTAGTTCATGGGGATTGTATCTAAGGTATGAAAAAATATATGTACCCATTCTGGCTTCGGTTCCACCCCCCACATCTTATTCCACTTCACCAAGTGATTGCGTGGATCATCCTTCCCACTATACTTCTCAGTCATTCTTGTATTAGCATGCCCAAATCATAACTTCATCATTCACCTGTAATCCCTCCATCCAACAACACTTTCCTTGTGTGAACCACACCATCGTGTAGGCGTAGAGGGAAACACCAATTCCAGTGCTTGGAATCGATGTTCTTCTGGTACTTCACATTTCGTCTAAAAACAATTCCACATCAGTTAACCCATCATAATAAGGCAGCTTTCTTACCTTCGACAAAACACAATGCAGGGACTTCGTCATCATATTGCATCGCAATGTAGATACTTCACGTAAGCAGTTTTTCCAATTCTCTAATTCCTCATCTAATTCAGAAGTACATGAACTTTCCTACTCCCATGCGATCTGTCCATCCGCCATTGGATTGATCCAATCCTCATCTCGTGTTGTTATCTTGTATATTTGATCTAGCTCGTCATCACTATATATATAATCGCAGACATGTTTGGTATAGTGTGCTCCTTCTGCAGGATCCAGTGGCACTACGATCCTAAGTGACTTCTTTTCGAAGGTCATTTTCCTCTACTTCAAATTAATGACGCCATTCATATCAATAGCCCAGTCGATTCCCAGGAGCGCGGGGTAGGGATTTCTATGATCAAAATTTTCTATCCTGATGATGAACCGCAGAGGTTGGTTCGAAATGTCGATACAATAAAATTATGAATGTGATAACTCAGAAAAATAACACTACACAAAATGAAGATTGCAGAAGCCTCATATCTAAAATTTCTATAACTTCGAAGTCTGCTAATGCAATTGCACCTTCAATATCAACCATCACTCCATACAATCGTCCCATGGGATGATTTTCTGTTGATTCTCCATTCGAAGCTAAATCAGAGACCATTACAATGTAGGTCTCCCCATCCTTTCCCATGTATATTTCAGCAGAACATTCACATCAAACCCCAGGTCCAAAATTACTAGGTCCATTTCGTAATCACCTATCTACATTGTAGGTTTATGCATGTGGTCAGGATTCTATGTCACTAAAGAGATATTCAACTCAGGGTTTGGTCACCTAGGGTGGTTCTTTGGCCCCCGAGTGTCCTGTAAGCCCTGTAGGATGTCATTTTGTGGTTAGTAAGTGTCATTTATTGCCCCACTTCCATAACTGAAGCTTGGAGTTTGGGTCATGTTATAGTAACTCTTTGTATGTTTACCTATATAAACCAGTGAAATTGGGAAAATATGGGAGGGGTGGTTACAGGGTGGTATCAGAGCATGGTTCAAATACTTGAACTGGATGGGCTAGATGCATGTCATTATGCATGCACTATCATGGGTATAGTTTTTGTGCAGTAGGTAATTGTATGCAGTTAGTGTTATCATGCATGACGTCGACATATTGATATGATTGTTAGTCCCCTAATTTGCTCCCTTTTTGACCATTTTCCCCTTCCTAAATACCCTTGTTTTACCTATCTTACACACCCTCATCTTGCACTAGTGCAAGAATGATGACACTTTTTGCATTAACTTTATATTTTA